>JAYMTA010002787.1:0-15674 GCA_036897625.1 Pelargonium cotyledonis | reverse complement strand
TTAAGATTTATTATTATTATTATTATTATTATTATTATTATTATTATTATAAATATAGTTACTTAATTAAAACATTAAATAAAGAATTCATTTTGCTCCTCACACTATTTATTTTGTTTTGAATTAGTACTCAATTTTGTAATCAATTTTTTTATATATTTTTTCAATTTGATTTTTTAACTGTGATATTTTGTTTAGAATTTATACATTCCATAATATTACCGTAAAATTAAATTAACATAATAATTTTATTCTTGATTTTTTTACATGGCAATCATGTGTACTTCAGTTAGATAAATTCATAAACGAGGCCATTTTGAAACTAAATTATATAATTAAGATATCAAATTTATGTGACAAACTGGTCATTCATTTATACAATTTTGTTCCAAATAAGTTTTATTGATAAATTTAGTTAACTCAATTGTCATGCATCAAGAATTATTGAGAAAAAAAGTTTAGAAAATGTTGTCGTATCAGTCTAGTTTGACAGTACCAATACACATTGAACCACTTTTAACGGTATAGCGCCCAAATGAATTATTATCCAAAATAATATCAATCCTCAAACTTAATAAATTTATGAGTAAAATGTGTATCAGTTGACCGATATAACTCTATATCAGTTGCAACTTAACCAACCCAATGAGGTGATAACACCTAATCAAATTTTACTTATACCCACTTAAGTGAATTTGTGGGAGTGGAGCAACCCGTTCGGATCCATGATTTTAAACGAGGTGTCATCACCTTATTAGTGCAACTGATATAAAATTATATCAGTCAACTTATGTCCATATTACTCTAAATTTATTATATATTTGTCTAATATGGAATAGAAATTACTATTGGAAGTTTGGAACCGCTAATGCAAGGCAAAGGTTTCTTGTACCCAACTATTTATTTAGGTTTGATTGTGTCTTATTATGGATATGAATCCAAAACCTTATAATGAATATGTTAAATGGAGACCATTTAAAAATGATTAAATGAAATGGTGACAATAACATATTACCCCACCCATAGTTTAACTTGCATGCATTAAACTAATTATAAATTTAAACCATTTAAAAGTTGTATTAGATTAACTAATTACCTAAGGTAATGACATATTTCCAGAAAAATGAATTTCTCTCACAAATTCGTTAAAATATGTTGAGTGAAATTTTGTTTTAAAATTGTCTAATTAGTAATTCTAGCTCCCTTAAGCATTACATGGTTGCAACGTAAACGACAACAATTTTTTTTTTTTTTTATTTTGTCATATCAATATTATTTGACAACACACCATTATGTATTTGACAAATTCAAAATAAAATAACATTGTTGGTGAATTATATTGAAACAAAAAATTAAATGTGCACCAATACAAAATCAAATGAGTAACTAAGCTACCAAAACATAACATTTTTAGTCACAAAAAAAAAACATAACGTTTTCCTAATAATAAGATATAAAAAAGAATGGGCTATGTTTCAAAATAAAAAAAATAAAAAAAATGGGCTCAATAACTTTTGAAAAATAAAAGCAATATGTACGTAAATCCAACTTTCATTAATATTAACCTGCAAGAAAATAACAAAATAACAAATTTATGTTACAAAAGTAACATGAATTATTTGGTGCAAAATTGACGTTTAGTTTTGTCTAGACAGAAATTTGGGGATTATTATCCGGAGAGGGACCCAATAAACCAAATAAAAAAATAAGTATTGAGCTTCTAGAGGATCAACATATATAATATATGGTCTCTAATGTTTTGAAGTTTTAGTATATAGTTCATTATACTTTATTTCCTGATTTAAAACGGTTCCAAGTTAGAATTTTTTCTCATGTGTCATACTATCTTTTTTTCTCGATTAGTGAAATACAATTTATTGATGTCAACTAACCGTTAATGTAACTATAATTCACTTTAGTTCGTTTTTTGAATCGCTATTCTACAAAAGAGAACATATATTAGGTGAAGATTGATCACCCGTCACACTGAAGTACACCTCCCGGTGAGAATAGTTGAATCAAGTTTAACAACGCAATTTACAAATGTGTTTGATTCTGTTTTGTAAGTCAGCCATCATTTTTAGCGAGTTGAACACAAGCAACTCTTTAAATGCTCGACTTCTTTACACTCCTAGCTACGGAAACTAGGCTAATTATTATTATTATTATTATTTTGTTTAAAAGGAAACATTTCTCTTGAGTATCCTAATAAGCTTACTCCTTCACCAACTTTACCATTTTCTATGGACTGAGTTTTCAAGCCTTTTATTATCTATAAGAAAGAAGGTGAGTGCATAATTTGTTGCAGGCCTTAGCTAGGTTAGGTAGAACAAAAATGAAGCTATTAGAGTGCAAGAAATTCCAACTTCAGATGAAGAAATGTGGTTAAATTTCATTTGTTGCATGTGAAACCCAAAACAAATTTATGAGTGTGCCCATCAATTCAATCTCTTAACATCAACCCTCATCAATGCCTTTCATATATTGCATCTTAATGTGAATAAAATGTGTTTTGTAAATTGCAAAACTTTCATTTTGTGTGTAACTTGTGATTTGCTCTAATATTATTAGACTTTCTCACCCTCATTGTATGTCTAGTCATTGTTCACTCGTAAATTCATACATCTTCGTGAAAGAATACGAGCTAAATTAGAGCTGACAATTTGAACTTGAACATCCATACTTTTAAAATAAAATATGCATTTTTATTGCTGATAAATTTTGCAAAAGTACGGCACGAACACGACACAAATATAGTGCATTTGAGCTCACACATTTTGTAATCTTAAAATTTACGTATTCAACCTGAACGGACCTGAGTCTCTTACGTGTTGGGAGAGTAGACAGTCTTATAATAAATATGATCCAAAATCTGAATTGTCACGTCGTAAAAATGTTTACAAATCCAACAATTTGAAATCTTGAAGGTTTTTTGTTCTGATAGCTTTGGGCCTGGCCCATTAGAGGCCCAACACATATGTACACATTGCATCCTTCTGCGTTCCAATCAAGCGCTTAGTTCAGTCGGAGAAGACGAAAATGGCGGTTGGTGGCGAAATCATCCAAACTTTTTCCATTTTACAGTACAAACCTTCCTCTCCTCTTCTTCTGTACCGTCTCATTGCTTATCGGAAAATCACGGGCGTTCTCGTACGCTCAAGAACTCAGGTAAGCTCTCTCTGCTTTCTCCACTCTCGGGACCGTTTACTATGCGAGCTGTTCTTCGATTCCTTTGTATTTTGTTTTTGGATTGCTATTATTTTGCTGTTTTCTTAAATTTCTGATTTTGCAGTAAGCTTTTGGTATCAATTTTGCTTGATTGGAATTTATATATATATATATATATAGAAATCTTCGAATTAGGAAGTGCTGTTTTGATGTAGACTTTAGAGGTTACAGTTTTGATAAGTTGAAGCATTTGAGGAGAAATTGGATCTGTGAGCTTGCATTTTGTGTAGAGTTTTGGCCCCAAAGATCACCATTGCATGGAAGAAGAAGAAGAAGAAGGATTGTTTTAATGGTATGAATCAAAACTTCAAAATGTGATGCCATGTAGAAGTGTATAAGCATCTAATTCACTTGTATTAGTAGTTCAACTATAGGTATCACAACATTAAATTGAGCATTTACTGTGGAAAAGATGAAAAGAGACTAAAGCTTCTTTTCCTCGCCGTATGGTATAATTCCACTTACTGTGATTTTTGTCATGGGTTATTACATGGTCCAAAGCAAATCTGAGGAATTTTTTTTGGTTCTTGTTCATCATTGTTCTCTATGTATGTATGATGTCTTGTTGATCATTGTTTTCCCTGCTCTGTATATCATTATTCTATGTTTAGGTGATGCTAATTAGTAGGATATTTCAAGACTAACAGTAGACTGAACTGTTTATAGAATAGGTACAAACAGACCAAAGGATGCTAGAGTCTTTGACAGCTTCAAGGTTTTGGCACCCGAATCCTAGGAGAAGCTTTAGTGTTTGTGGGCATCATCTATAGAGGTAAGACCACATAGACAAATCTTGTCCCCTTTTTTGTGAATGATTATGACAAAGGTACTGCTTAAACTTTTACCCGTTATAAATCACAATTTTCTTAGAGCTTATATTTACTACTGAGAATCGAAATTAAATGACCGCTATTGTTGTGTATCTTATTTTAGTAATTATTTTTGTATATTGAAATTTGAAAGTAATTTGAGATATAGTATAGCCATTTAACAGCCTGATTGCTCAAAGTTTCCTAAGTATCATGTTAGATTTCCTTTAGGCATTCTATCGTTGATATATTTCCATTTGAATTACCTACGCAGGGCTTGTTTTGAAAATACACTCTCTTATTTATTCATTGTTGGTTGTACTTTAAGTAGGTCGCCTAAGAATTTACTTTGATTAATATTTTTGTAATTGGTACAAAACCTTAATGGATTTTCTCCAGATTTCTTGATTTTGTAGGTAATTTATGGAATATGATGTGGATCTCATTCCAATGATGAGAGTTGGGGTAGGTGTGCGAGTTGGTTGAGGCTTTGAAGCCCTATAAATCTCTGTGGTTCTATTCATGGTTTCTCGTCCTCTCAAGCAGAATCAACTTTTTATAGTTCTTTTGGAATATCTGCAATGAGAGGCACGGGACGCAGGAGGACGGAGATGACGAGGATTCTAGGAGAAGATGCCAGACAAGCCACCTTCTCAAAGCGCCGAAATGGCCTTTTCAAGAAAGCCAGTGAACTCTGCACATTGTGTGGTGCGGAGACAGCTATTGTCGTCTTCTCTCCTGGTGGGAAGCCCTACTCTTTTGGCCACCCTTCAGTCAAGTCTCTGAGTGAGAGGCTCATCCGCTGTAGCGAGTCATGTGCTACTGCAACTGACGAGCCCCTGGCTCACCAGGAGAGGTTGAACCAACTTGTCATCCAGTGCAACGAGTTGCAGAGCCAAATAGAATTTCAGAAGCAACGAGGGGAACAACTGAAGCAGATTGCCAAGGAGAGCCAGTTTCCGCGCTGGGTCACTGCACCTGTTTCAGAGCTCAGCGGGGAGGAAATAGAGATCTTCAGGACAAATTTATTGGCACTTAAGGGTAGTTTATCATATATAAAGCAGCATTTTCCGAGCCAGTCTTCTCCAACATCATCAGTGGCCGCACAATTCATTGAAGGTACTACCGATCCCTCTGATTCCGGCGGTTCTGAAGGTAGCCCTGCCATGGATAGCCATTGATCAGGTTGTTAACTTCCTTTATGTTCGGAAAAAAAAAGTACAACTACTATGAATTAGTCTATCTCATATTCTTCTTCGTAGCATTATTGAGGATTAGTCAGTTTTAGTCTTTTATCTTATCTTGATTTATGGTATTGGATGTTCCATGCTATGAAAAATGTACCGTTTCCTGAATAATATGGTTTTGTTCATTTTATGCCTATTCTTGTTGAGCATATTCTGATATATGAAGGCCATGAGAGTTCATATGTTAATCTGTGGGTCATGTTAACTAGGTCTTGCAATTATCTCATATATGTATATGAAACTAGACCTGCTAATTCTTGCTGTAACATACCCAAAATTAGTTTGTTTGGGATCTCGCATTTTACAATTGTGTCGCGTTCGCATATACATGTAGTTAACATACTATCACAAACTAGTATATAGTGGAAGCAGGAATGATAACGAGACGTGTTTTATGTTATGTTACGATTGTGTCGCGTTCAAATGTTAAGTTTCATATGCAACATTTTATGTTATGTAAATGATAATATGATTATAATTATTATTATTAAACAATAAACAAACCTGAGAAGACAAGAACAAGGAAGATGAAGATGCAAGAAACTTTAGCCATGTTTTGAATTATCAAGATTTGATATGTAGAAATATTATTATCAATTAATGTGTGAAACTGTGGATGAACATAGTATAAGGCTTAGGAGGTATTTATTTGTTGAAGGAATCAACAAAACTGTAGTGATTAATTGCTCGTCAATGCTAATATAATTGAATGTTTTGTAATATATTATTAGAAACAGTAATCTATGTATAGCCGTAATATTAAAGTCAATTAATATAAACAACTTACTTAGACTGATGTTCGCCCAATTGCATTATACAATATCGCGTCAAACGTGCCGATTTTATTATAAAAAATGTTACTTCATTTCATACTATTCGTATGAAACATAATAATAAGAAGACGCATACACATACACATACAAAAAATAAATGTTATAAAAGTATAAGAGTACAAAAATAATGTAGGACCACTAAGTGTGTGGGTCAACTTGTAATGAATTGTTCTACCTTAACTTGAAGTATGAGTTCGAGTTCGAGTATCAGGGAATGGGTCAACTTGATAGGGAGAGTTTTGCCTCCCTTGTGGTCCTACCCGGCTCGAATGAAAGTTAGTCTGAGTGTGGTAAAAATGACTTAAATGTGTCAACCGCGAGTTTGCGGACCGGTCAGGAACCTCATGGTTTGGACAAAAAAAATAATGTAAAAGAAAAATAAAATAAAAAGCCCATGAGGCCCAAAATGTTCATCCAAATGGGTCATTCACTTATTCTTAAAAACATTTACTAGGCCCACACATGTACAGCCCAGTCAACAGGCACTTGGCAAGTGACGTCACGCAGTCTCTACGACGTCGTCTAAATAGGGTGTGCGTATCATATAAGTTGTGAGGGTTTGTTCTCTTGTGTACAAGATAGAAGAAACATTTAGAGAGAAATGGCGATGGCGAGTCTACGATCCGGATCTGCCCTTCTTAGAACCGCCGCTCGCGGTGGCTCTCGAGCTCCGGCCGCTTCCAAAAAAAGGACCTTCTCCTCCTCCGCCGCTCACGATGATGCTCGTATGTTCTCGTCTCCGTCACCTACCTTTATATATACATATATATTATGGACGTATATACGTTTGATTGATTGTTTGCATCCATACGCTCATTGCGATCCGATGGAGATTTTATCTTTTCTACGAGTTATTCATAGTTTTGCTTTTGTTGATTCATGGAATCGCCTCATTTCTGTTTCAGTTTTAGGGTTTAGGTCATGTTTTGACCTATATATACGCATATATTCGCAATTTCTGATGATTCACTGTTAGGTTTTTGGTTATGATTTGACTTCCGTTCCTTTTTTATGGTGATGTGATTTTGATTCAATAATTGGTTTTCTGAATTAGTCATAGTTTGCAACCGTTGATCGTTTTTGTTTCATCATTGGGTTGATTGTTATTTGTACTCTCTAGTGAGTAAAAGAATATTGGAATTCAACATGCTTGCAATGAATTTGAGTAAGAAACTACATCAGTCTTTTGGTCCTACGAGAAAGATGACCTACTCTGATTGCTAGGGCAAAAGAAAGTAATGTGTATGATTCACATTCTGGTTTAAATTGTTCAAATTCAGATCTTGTAATTTCATGTCAATCAGTAGTGATTGTAAAATTTGACTATTTATTGTTTGGATTTCTCGCTCAGTTGTTGTGTTAGGAATTTGGGAAAAGGAGAGGTATTAGTTAGAACATGGAAATTTGATATATAGAGCATTGACTAATTCCTATTGCTTTGTTGGAGTGAACCATGCAGCAGTGAATTTGAGTTTCTAATTTTTATTTCAGCAGGAGGTGAAGGAATTAGGTAGAGAAACAATTATAAGGCGTTAGTTATAATTATCATTGACCACCCTATTGGGCTTCACCTTCCTTCCCATCATGGTGATGCATCAAGGCTTTAATATCACATTGTATTTACACGTGTAGGCTAATAGTGACCTGATCTGGATTTAGCCAATTTGTTATGTGTTAGCATGCAAATTTAGTACATTTATGTACACGTTTAACAGTGGGATGTGATTTTTGGGTTATGTCTCTATTGTTGTTGATATAATTATGGAAAACTAAGGGAAGTAGAATGTGTTCCAAATTCACCCCTGAATTGATAAGTTATAAAGTAGAAGATTTGAATAGTGAAATTTCCATTTCATCAACAGGTGTAAGTATTCTCTTGATATGTGAAATTGTGAATTCAAATTTTACCAATTGATCTCTATGTTATGGTAATTGTGGTATGTCATTGTTTATTTCATTTTCAATTTTTCTCATTAATTTTGTCAGATGAAACGGCAAAGTGGCAGAAAATAACAATTCTAGGTGCCCTTACATGCACCATTTTTGGCGCATATACTCTGTCAAAGGGCCATACACATTATGAGGAGCCTCCAGTGAGTGATGGTCTTTATTCTATTTGTTTTTGCTTCATATTTTTGATTTCATAATATATGTTTGGTGTTTCATCCTTTACATCTGACTATGGTGTGTCTGTTGTCTTTTTTATGCAGGCGTACCCATATTTAAACATCCGTAATAAGGAGTTTCCATGGGGTATGTTATGGTCCTTATTCTATTTCATTGATTTCTCAATAAAAAAATAATCTTTGTTCAAAAGGAAGAAAAAGTCATTGCATGTCGTTAATTTTTTTTATCTACAGTTAATATTGCTTGAAGTTGATTTTGTTGCCATTATTATATGTTTGAACTTCTCAAATTGGTGCTATTTATTGGCTTGTTGATTTTGGTAACAATAATATGCTGTGCTGTAATAGTTGGTTGCACCCAATTTTAATATTTGGTAAAATGGTCTAGAATTATTTAACGTGGACTCACATGTTGGTCGCACTTGGTTAGAAAGATGTCTCAAACATATCATGCAGCGCTTCAGCTCAAATCTCAGGTTACTGTGAAATGAGCTTCTTTCATTTAAAATATCTACGGTTGCTATAGCAGAATTTTATATCAATATGAAAATTACATTCCTATCCCATACACGCTTAGAAAAGCTTTTTCATGTAGACTTCAAATGAATAGAGTTGTAACTTAGGTGGTTCGTTGTAAAAGCTTCCAATTTGTCAACACATTTCAATGACAACATACATAAGTTACAATTCACTATTATGGTTGTATTTGTCATCATATGAGTTTCAATTGTGTGTGTGTGTGTGTGTATATGTACACATATCGTAAATAAAGAGTGATTTATCTATATTGTTTTATGTTAGACTAATATACTTCTGGTGTGATCCAGGACCCGACAGCCTATTTTCGTCGAAAAAGCATGACCACTAAATGGCGCTCCTTTCTGAGGAATTTTATGATGAATTCTGCGCTCTCAATGTTGATTTTGAAACTCACCACATGCAAGCTTTAGTTCGCGATGTTTGTTTCGGATGTAATAAGCTATGTGAAGCTAAAATAAAACCCCGATGAAAGGAATTTGATTTATATGCTTTGATTTTTATTGGTTTGCATGTTTCAACTTTGAAGTAGAAGACGGAAGGGTTTATAGTAAAAGACTTTACTTGTGTTTCTGGTAATTTATGTTGCTATAGGGCATACTTTTATTTTGTTGGCGAATGTCAGGTTTCAAAATTTGGAGCCTTAATGTATTGACTTTTGGCTTAGGTTTCAAAATTTGGTTTGACTCATCTGTACACAAAAGTCCAGCTCACACTCGTCTTCATACTAATATTGTTTTAGTAATTCCTCGCATGAAAGAAAAGTTTGGCAAGGGCTTTTATCACTGCATTAAGTGAAAAACGAGAGCTACAAAAAGCAGAAGAATAAACCACGATTACGAAAACAGGTTTTATGATCTGTAGAGACGACGCCTTATGTCAGGAAGCCAATCAGCTGTACAATTTGCTTTACGACGTATATAGTTGATTCGAATGTTAGCCAAGAGATCAATACAATGCGAGGCTAAAACACTATACATTCAATTCAAGAGGTTGTACAAGCGCGTGGGTCAATTGGTAAGGAGTTGTTTCAGTTTAACTTGAGATTTCGAGTTCGAGTTTTAGGGAATGCAACTGCGGTAAAAATTAGTACGGAGAGCTTTGCCGCCTTTGTGGTTCTATCCGGCTCGAATAAGGATTAGTCTAAGTGCCGTAAAATGGCTTAAAGGTGTCAACCACGAATTTGCGGACTCGCTCAGTAATTTCATGGTTTAGACCAAAAAAATTGGGAGAGCTTTGCCGCCTTTGAGTTCTACCCGGCTCGAATGAGGATTAGTTTAAGTGTGATAAAACGGCTTAAAGGTGCCAACCACGAATTTGCGGACCCGCTCTGTAATCTCATGGTTTAGATCAAAAAAATTGGGAGAGATTTGCCGCCTTTGTGATCCTACTTGGCTCGAATGAGGATTTGTTTAAGTGTGTGATAAAACGGCTTAAATATGTCAACCACCAATTTGCGGACTCGCTTAGTAATCTCATGGTTTAGAGAAAAAAAATTCAACAAGCTGTAAAACACTCTTATCCAATTAAATTTAACAGTTGATGAAAAAATTATAATACAGTATTATTTTCCCATATAAATCTTGGATATGAAAGTTGAAACTGATTGTGATTGATATACATTGAATTTCAATTAAACTCGTAACGTCATTTTTAATTTTATCATCAGGTTTCATTAGCATTAACAATTAAACACAAACAGTTTTGTTGATCACTTCAATATATAAATATCTTATGTCTCGTGCTTCATTCATCAACAGCTCCACACACTAATCCAATATAGTATTTCTATCAATTATTGAAAACTCAAAACATGGCTAAAATTTCTTGTGCCTTCATCTTTCTGGTCCTTGTCTTCTCAGGTTTGTTTATTTAACATTAAAAAAAATAGTTTTTAAATTTCTTTTAACATAACATAAAACGTTACCTATGAAACTCAACATTTGAATTTTGGTTTTTTTTTTTTTTTTTTGCAGCTATGCAAATGGTTCATGCGAAAACGTGCGTAGAGATTATCGACCCAAATCATTGTCAGCTATTCACTTGTCGCACAATGTGTTGGAAGGAACATCCAAGTGGTCGTGCGTCTTGCGAATCAAATGGCCATGGCGGCTACAATTGTGCTTGCTACTATGAATGTATTTAACTAACTATAGTTATCGATGTATTTACCTCGACTAAATCAATAAACAAACCAATAATTAGTTAGTAGAATCGATGGCAGTTCTCATGGGTTCCATTTTGCGACTCTCGATCACGTTTTCCATCTTGCACATGTTAATCTACTGCAAGAGGTGTTGGATTCTGAAATGAACTGTAATAATATGTTTAAATTCTGGGTTTCAAACATCTCTGTCTGTTTGTGGCAATAGAGTACAAGAACAAATTCTTGAAAACTATAGTACTGATCATCTCATAAAATTAAACATAGAAAAGAACAGAAACTTAGAGCCAATCATATCCTTGGATTGCCACAACCAGCTGATCAGAAATGTCACTCAGCAGCTGATTCTTCTCTGTTGTTCCCTTCACTTAATGACACTGGCAATGTTTCCAAATCTGTCCGAATCTCTTTCTCTTCTTGCGAGATTGAAGGATCATCTTGCTCGTTCTGACCCGCGCTTGTGTCACTATCTGTGTTTGATGATTCATCGG
Source organism: Pelargonium cotyledonis (assembly GCA_036897625.1). NCBI lineage: Eukaryota > Viridiplantae > Streptophyta > Magnoliopsida > Geraniales > Geraniaceae > Pelargonium > Pelargonium cotyledonis. The sequence goes on along the minus strand of JAYMTA010002787.1, from coordinate 4,239 downwards.
GGTCTTCTTGAGAATGCAACTCGCTCTCATCAGAACCCTCAGTCCCATTCTCGTTCCCTTTGGCATCAACACTGGTGTTTTCGCTGGATGACTCGTCTTTCTCTTGAGAAACCGTTGGATCAACCTGTTCCATTTGTCGAGCATCAGCAGTTGTGTTTCCATAGGAATATTCGTTTTTCTCTCCTGAAATTGATGAATCAACTTGTTCCATTTGCTGAGCATCACCAGTTGTGTTTCCATAGGAGTATTCATTTTTTTCTTCTGAAACTGATGAATCAACTTGTTCCTTTCCATTGGAGGATTCATCTTTCTCGTCAGAAACTGAAGAGTCGTCGTGTTCAAGCTTCTCAGCATCATTGCTGGCGGTTTCATTGGAGGATTCGTCTTTCTCTTGGGAAAATGAAGGATCAACTATCTCCGTTTGTTCAGCACCTGAGTTTTCATCGGCTTTTGATGATAGGACAGTGTCCTTTGCACCATCAAGTCTCAAATCACTCTTTTCTTCTTCATTCTGATCAGTATTATCATATTGATCCTTCGCTGACTCGTTCTCAGTTCCTGCAGATGAATTGGAGTTGAGAGTCTGTCCTTCCAGCACAACAGCACCAGAATTACCCGATGAATCATTGGAATCTCCATTTTCACTTGAATCTAATAGCTGACCATTGCTCAATGAGCCGGATTCATCAGTTTGCTCTAGTAGAGCTTCTTTTGAGGTAGAGTCATCTTCACTGTTTCCTGTTTCATTCCAATTTTGAGTTGAATCGGACTCTGTATCCGTCACATTCTGTGGAGACGAGTTGTTTGACCAGCGCTGCAGCTCGTTAATATCTTTAGTAATTGTGGAAAAAGGATGAGACATATCCGATTCTTCCACATTGTTCTCATCACCACTTTCTTCATGGCTCATTTCATCTGCAGAGTCATTTCTTTCACCTCCATAACTATCCATCAAAATAGTATCGTTTGTTTTGCTCTCAGCCACATGCACATTATAAGTTTCCCTCATATTTCGGATGGTCTCCTCTTGACGGTCGTTTAATTCAATTGCATTTGTGCCACCTCCCTCCACATCAGTATTTTCCTGCCCACTTTGCTCGTTTGCAATGGTTGCATTTTGAGATTCATGGACTACTGCACTAGAAGCATCATCGCCCTTGTAATGCTCTTCTCTTGCAGTCTCATCGTGTGCATCAATTCCATCATTAGATTGTCCGTTCAAAGAACTGAATTCCTCGATCTTATAACCTTCATTCTCTTCTGCTCCTTTATCTTCGTGCTCCATGTCACTGCTCTCTTCCCCCTCCTCCTTGCTCTCTTTTTCTTCCTCCTCTTCCGCATTTTCCTTCACTTCACCATTGTTCTCTCGCGTCTCATCGTTCGCCTTATCTTCGCTTTCCATTTCTTTGTTCTCTTCATTCTCTGTCTCTACACTTTCATGCTCTTTACTCGCTTCACCCTCCTTGTCTTCGCTCTCATTCTCCTTCTCTTCCCTTTCTTTTTCTTTGCTCTCTTCAGTCTCTTTTCCCTCTTCGCCCTCTCTTTCTTCACCCGAATCCTCCCTTTGTTGCTCTCCAAATAAGGAACTGCCCCTATGATCTGTTTCATCTACTACTTTATCGTTATCATGTTCGTGCAACCGACCATCCCAAACCCCTCTTTCCACATTTTCATTTCCTTCAGGCTTGATCGGATCTCCAATCTTGTTTCTAACTACCTCCTCCTCCTTGGGCCTCACATCTTTGACGGTGGTGTCAACCACATGAGGCTGGAGGTCCTTCCTCCCAAACTTTATAGTTTCCTTTATAGTTCTTACAGCTTCATCATCCAAATCGGCATTATTCTGATGAGAGTGCCTGACTTGGTACAGCAGCCAGATGGAAACACCGAGTAAAAGGCCAATTTGTAGAACATGTTTTACCTTTAGCCCATGGGATCTATGGTTCCTACGAGGTGACAGCTTGAACATGATGAGCTTTCTTCAGATTCCACTTGGACGGTCTCAGTAAAACCTGCACAGAAACACAACGATCTGAGCTTAAACACAGAAAAATTCACCAGCAGATCTAACAGTGGAAATGATTTGAGAAACATGAAAATTACGTAACAATCAAATTCACCTATGCACCCACTAAAATTTATAGAATCTACCACATAACAAAGAAGCTCCTTGTAAAACCAAGGATTGTCGTGGGCAGGTGAAAAACAAGTATCTAAGCTCTAACAAGAGAATGCCCAAACCGAGAAACAAATTCGCAGAACCAAAAGTAGCTGGGTAAGAACACAACTGCATACACACTAAGGTAGCGTTAAAATTATGAGAATCAAGAATGAGATTCTCATTCTTTATGCTTAGATTAAGGCTATTTAGTCGTGAAAATGATTGTAAAAAGAATTCTCATTCTTGACTATCCATTCTAATTTTTCTAATCTAAGCGCAACCTTAGTAAGGTCGAGCAAAGTAACAAGTAAACAAAGACAACCAACAAATGACAAAACTGAAAAAGAATTGCACCCACCACAAACTTATCTACTGCACCACATGAATATCAACAAAGAACCTCCACAACCAAGGATAGCGAACCGAAGGTGAAAATAGCAACTCACTAGGCTCCAACAGGAGAATGCCAAAACCAAAAAACACAGATTCTCAGAGCCAAAAGTGGTTATGTAAGAACACAACGGCAAACAAACACCAAAGATTGAACAACAATTGCATCACCCAAAAACATGATTTGGACTGAGAACTACACAAACTAAAATTTCCACAACTCCCACAAGAAACCACAAATTCAGATCAATACACATTGTAAGAAGATGTATTGTAAAAGAAACTAGAATGTAAACGACACTGCACCAACCAGATTGAAGCAGAAGAATCATTAAAAACAGAGATCATTTTTAGCATATTCACCAATGACCAAACCAACAAATAATAATTGCCTCCCATTTCTGAAAAAGACAAACCAGACAAGCAATACGTGATCTCTAACCACCAATAAATTCAAACAACAACACCGACACCAGCAAAAACCTCACAAATTACCTAAATGAACAAATCAAGCAAAAACGAAATGCAGAAGCAGAGCAAAATTCGAGCATAATCACAAACCGACCCAGATCCGAAAATTCCACATAGATGCAAAAAAACACCAAACCCATCACCAATTGAGGACAAAGAAACTTACCCAGAAAATAAAATTGAGATCCTCAGCCAAAAAATATACACAAATTACAGAACGAAAACAAAAAAACGCAAGCAAATGCGTGAATCAATCAATTTCTCTCCTTTCTTCGTTAGCTTCTTCGTGTTAGTGTTGGCGCGTGTTTTTTCGAATCAATATCTCTTTTTCTTCATTGGCTTTTTGCTCAGATTGGATCTGAAACTCTGCTACGCCACAGATCCTGTAATAAATTATTAGCAACTTCTAATTCTGAAAGGTACAGAGAGTGATGAGCGAGCGAGAAGTCATGTCAACGAAAGCTGATTATTCCCAAACGGTGACGTTTTACTGATCTTGCATTTAAAGCTAAGAATCGAGATTAAAGAGATAATTATGATTAGTAAAATAATTAAATCCATCGGCAGTCACTTGAAAAATGTTTCAATTTGTTCCCTCAATTAGAGTTCTAAATGTTCTAATTTAGATATTTGAAGGACTAAAATGTAACATTTTTAATCACTTTGGTTGTCAGTTCCTCAACGGCTCTAAAAACGCCACGTGTCTCGTCTACATATTCCCACGTCTTCTTCTGTGACATTCTCTTTCAGTAAAAGAAGCAGAGTCACGGTGATTTTAACATTTCCCTATTCACCATCTTCACTGCTCAGCTTTACGAGAACAACGAGACTTCGTCACAGAACCCTAAAATCAACCATGGCCTCCAAGGTTTTCGCTTCCACTATCCGCAAAACCCTAGCTACTTCCACCGCCGCTCTCCGCCTCCGCCCCTTCTCGGCCGCGCCGGCGGCGGCGGAACCTTTCGAGGACACCGATGGAATCGCCATGAAAGGTGTGAGGATCTCCGGAAGACCACTATACCTTGATGTTCAAGCCACCTCGCCGTTGGACCCTAGGGTTTTGGATGCGATGATGCCGTTCTACGTCACCCGGTACGGAAACCCCCATTCCCGGACCCACCTTTACGGCTGGGAATCGGACCAGGCCGTGGAGACCGCACGCTCCCAGGGCGCCGCCGTTATCGGAGCCTCGGAGAAGGAGAGTGTGTTCCCCTCCG
>JAYMTA010002786.1:0-15675 GCA_036897625.1 Pelargonium cotyledonis | reverse complement strand
AACACAGCCACCATTTCACATCACAACCACCAGCCACCAACCACCATTTCACAGCCATTATTTCAATAGTCATCACAACCACCATTTCAACACTATCTTGGTTTCCCACTAGGTGCAGACCCACGGAAAAAATCAACTTGGCCTCCGGTGGTGGAAAAATTCAAAGCTAGCTAGGCTCTCTCCGTGGCAAGCAAAACATATATCACTGGGTGGCCATGTAACACTAATTCGATCAGTCCTCTCTTCACTCCCACTCTACTATATGTCCCTGTTTAAAGCTCCAAAAAGTGTGATCAAAGAGCTCGAAGCTATCGAACGTCGGTTTCTATGGTCCGGTGGTTCTGCGAATAGAGGCATCAGTAAATACAGGTGGGAAGTGGTGTGTTCGGCCAGATCTTGTGGTGGGCTGGGTATTCGGGTTCTCTCAAAATCAAACCTTTGTCTGTTAGCAAAGTGGTGGTGGAGGTTTGCTTGTGAGCCTTCTTCTTTATGGAAACGTCTACTGTGTCAGAAATATGGCTGGAATCTGGAATGCTTGGGCAACTCTGGTGCGTCTCCATTGGTCATGCAAATTTTAAAACGTCAGCTTGAGCGGTATTTTGTGGGGATTGGGCAATGGTTTAACTATCAAATTTTGGATTGATCCATGTGTCTCCAACACACCTCTCGCCTCCTCATTTCCTCGCCTTTTTCAGCTTTCTTGTTCAAGGGACAGGAACGTAGCTTCCCACTTCGATCAAAATTCACTCACATGGCAAATAAATTACCGGCGTCCTTGGGAGACTCCAATGCATGACCAGCTTTTAGCTATGCTCGAGCCCTTCCATATTAATCCCAGTAAACCTGACCTTCCCCATTGGATTCATGACAGCAAAGGCAAAATTTCAGTTAGCAAAGCCTTTTCAGTCATCAAGCCAGAAACAAGAACAAGGCTTTCTTGCTCCATATTTATCTGGATACCCATCGTTTCTCCGAAAATGCAGACGTTTGCCTGGCTTGCTGCTCATGACAGTATTCCCACTGCAACATTTCTCGAGAATAGAGGGATCCCATTATCCTTAAACCAGTGCCTCTGCTCCTTTTTGTAAATCTGCCTTTGAAGATTGTAATCACATCATCCTTCACTGCCCTTGGAGCTCGGAATTAAGGAGTACGGTCCTTTCATGGTGGCGGGTCCACTCGGTGATCCCTCAATCCGTTGACGGCTATATCACTCAATGGCCCTCGATTATTCGCTGTCCCAAACCGGCCAAGCATATTTGGATGCTCATTTGTTTCGTCCTGATGTAGCAGTCATGGCTTTGCAGAAATGAATCAGTTTTTAAGGGTTCCAAGACCCTTGCCGCAGCTGCCTTTGAGAAGATTCGCTTAAACTCGTTTGCCATAATCACAGCAGTTAAACCACACTTAGCTGGTCACTTCCAATTGTATCAGCGGCAATCTGAGCCAAGTTCCATTTTTGATTTTCTGTAATTGCTTCTTCTCTTTATACTCTTGCACTTTATTCTTGTATCTTTTACATTGAAATAAAGTGTCTATTGCTGATCAAAAAAAAAAAAAGTTTAGTTGAAACCCACTTAAATTTTGGGTTTTATAGCTTCTTAGGTGTACAGTTCGCAGATATCGGGCGAACCCGTGAGAGTTCTCAATGCCCTTCAAGCATCGCAAGGAGGAACGAATAAACTCCTAAAAGTTTTTACCGCTTCACATAGCGTTTTAACGTCTAATTAGATCGTGATGTCTTGGTGGTGTAACGATAAAGGAGGTAGCATTTGAGGTATTTCGACGATACAAAAAGCTTAAAAATGTGTCTAAGTGCTTAAGTAGAGGACCGTAAAGAAGAGGAGCTCTCCTTGTGACTTGAAGCTCACTCTTAATACTCTTATGTGTAGAGAGCGGGGCGAAGTTTCCCCCTTTTATTCTTTAACCCTTACAAATCCCGAACTTAATTTTTGCCTTCCTTCCATGCCTTGATTGTGTTGTTGAATCCGGGAGATGATCTGCGCCTATTGTCTTCAACTCGCATAGCGTTCTCGAAACGATATGTCAATTTGTTTACTACAAATTTAATGTTGCATGCATGCAGTTTCACGTGATTCGCAGAGAGATGATGCAACGGGCGATGCAATATCGAAAACTTCTGCCCCTCAACGTTGTTGACTCGATCCTCACTTACGAAGCCCGAAAATATTATGGGGATTTGTCTGAGTATGAGATCATCAGACCAGCTGCTGGTCTCTTGTATCTCATACAACGAGGACAAATTCCTACTATTGACGTTGCTGGCACAATTGATTCAATCAAGAATGGAGATGTTGAGGTTAATTAATCATAATTATATACATATACTTTAATTTGTTGTAATTAATTAAATATATGTTTTGGTGCTAATTAATTGTATTGTTAATTATTGTTGTAGGTTCTTCCGGGAATTGTGAGAATCAATGGAAGCGAAATTGAGTTTCAAAAGGGCAAGAAAAAGCGTTTTGATGCTATTGTTTTTGCAACTGGCTACAAGAGTTCGGCTGACAAATGGCTCAAAGTACGCAATTAGGCTTTGTTAATTAGTTCTAGCATTGCATGTTGTGTCACTAAACACGAATTTAAGAACAATCACTAAAAGTTTTTTCGTTTAATGTTCATTTCTCGAAATTAATAGGATTAGTTAATTAATGTGATATATTTTACCGGAAAATAAGAATCTTGTGCTCGATAAGAATGACAGGCCTACGAACATAGTACCTAATCACTTCAAAGGCGTGAATGGAATCTATTGTGCAGGGTTTTCTCTGATGGAGATCGATGGGATCGCTAAGGATGCTCAGGCCATAGCGGACGATATTTATAAGGTCATGAAGAGTAGTGTGAAAAAAGTCGTGAATTGAAACATGAAAAATGCGATGACTTTTACCCCAAAAAAAAAATGCGAGAATAGTGTGGGCGTGAAATGATTAATATTTATGGATATTTTTTTAGATTAATGGATTTCTTCATATGTATTCTTTCCATTTTAAAAATAATTGTTTACATTTTAATTTGTAAAAGAAAATGAACCATTATTTTAGTACACATGTATTATACGAGATAAGGTCACGGCGGGTGTATTATTGCTTGATTATATCATGGCAATAGACTCTTGGAGGCAAACCGTATGTGTATGTCGTGCTTAAGATTGTTTGTGCGCTGCACAACTCAACATGAACATAATACATTTAGAGCCTATATTGTAAAATCCAACACATCAATATTTCAAACACAAAACATAAATATGACAAGTTTAACGTAATAATTAGATGAGCTGCACCAAACCAAAATACACAACCCCAAGGAAATACAAATGTTTGTGCGTGTAAACTCCCAATTTAGTTGCATCGTCACTTGTAACAATTTCCTTAATAACCATGAATGTAAACAATGAAGCTAGTCTAGTTTGAAGAATTTTCCAATAATTTTTTTTAGTTATTAAATGAAGTAGTACGGGGTAGAAGTTGGGTCAACAAGTCTGCAAATTGTGATGAAAATTTGTGAGATAAAATTTTCTACCACTGTACTTTATATCATAAATTGTGATAGAAATTATCACAAACACACATTTGTAACGGAAATTTTTGTCACAACAATTTGTGACAACAACCCAAACAATGACAGAAATATTTTGTCACAGTTCTGTCACAAATTAAATCTTTTTAGTACATCTGCGAACTAGCTTGATAGTGTCGGTCTCTTTGTAAAGCTCAGCTGGTTTGATTGGTCTACAATTGCCAATTTTTATCTCTTTTGTATTCGCTGTTTATTTGATATTTTAATATAATGATATTTTTCACTTAAAGTATTTTACATTTTTATTTCATGGCGTACGATGATGTCACTATATCAATTTTGATTTCGTGACATCATCCCACGCCACGAGATGACATCAACCTGCGTATTGCGTATACCCAAGTCGTATTGTGACTCAACAAAATGAAATATTATACATTTGTGAATTGCATTTACTTTTTAGAGTAATTTTGTCTGTTTAACAATGACATAAAACCTCAATTTCATGGATTAAGTATTCATCTATTGTGGAAGTGATTGGCCATATTTAACTATTGTTTCTCATTTCAAAGCTTCACAAGCTCCAAAAATAAGAGTTTGTGAGAACAACAAACATTTTTTACATGTTCCCAAAATGTTTTGCATAATGCCAATATTCTCTATTTCTTTCAAGTTTCAAGTCTACATAAGCTAATTAAAATCCTCAACTACAGCGTCAACCCAATTTTCATGTCATCAACAACCTAGACCACACCTGAAATTAAGTACACACACTCTCATGCCAATTTGAGTTTATTTTATTGATCTTTGTACCAATTTTTAGGGTTTCTTGCCGCAATAAGAGTTACATTTATGAATTCTTCAAAGATTTAAGAAAATTTCTTGAATCTGTTTTCGATAATATAAACGTAAACAACTATTGATTTCTTAAATTTCTTTTGTTGACATTTCTCATCCATTACACACATAACTTATAGATTTTTTTTTTCTTTTGTATGGTTGGATTAGAAAATGAAAATCATTTGCTAATAGTGATTAGAAGCAAAAAAAAAAAAAATTTGATACAAACTTCAAATTTTATTCAAAAACAAGCATCAATAGACAAAACATTCAACACAAATTGGGGTAGGGCATTCCCATCCGAAGAATGAGAGCCTGACATAGAACCAGAGTACCTTGCAATTGAGTGAGCTATCTCATTCGCAGACCTCTTAATAAAAAAACAAACATTATCAAAAATTTGCATCAAAGACACACTATCACTAATAAGAACACTATAATGGCTCGGGTTGGATAATCTACTCCTAGTGTTCTTAGACATTGGAATAGCCCATATCAGAGCCCATATGAAATGGTTTGGTAGATAGTTCTTGTATGGTGAGATTCTCTTGATCCCATGCACAGGGTGGAGGTTCAGTAATGAAAATAGTCTATATTAGAAGTTTTTTTGGGTAGATATTGTTACATTTATTATTGTTGTAATTATATTTTGTTCTAACGGAATGATGGTCTACAAGATTTTATTCCATGGATTCTTTAAAACGTATTGTCACAAATAATTTACGTCACGATCGAGCATATTTTAATATGTTGTCACGAACAATTGGCGTCACGAGTATATTTGAATGTAAAAGTAACATAAATAAATTGTCGATCGGCATAGATGGATACACAAAATTGTTGGTACATATGATTCTCACAAGAAATGGGAAAATGAAGAAGAATATGAGCATTCTAATATTAAATCAACTCGGGAAAATTCGATCAAATATGTTTAACAATGATCATAGTTTATTTAACAAGTTCAGATACCATGTATTGAACAGAAAATTAAGAAAACTAATGGTTAGTGTGCAAGTATGTAAAATTAAATTACAAATACCAAATATCAATACATGCAAAACATAAACAAATGATTTGCCAAACATATACTCCCTCCGTCCCAAAATGAGTGTCTTGTTTGTCTAATTTTTGTCCCAAATGAGTGTCTTGTTTCTATTTTTATGTTATTATATTAATGTTCTTCTCATATTACTCTGATCACTTAAGCACATGGAGAAATCTGCACATGTGTGCACATGGGGAAAGTGAGGGTTATATTGGAAATACACTAAATTATTTTATAACTCTGAATTTTTGCAAAAAATAGAAACAATACACTCATTTTGGGACGGAGGAAGTAATATATTAAGCACTCGTGTAACCTGGTTTATACAATTGTTGCATGCACCTAATCAAAATACCTAACTCCAAGAATGAATATATATATATATGTGTGTGTATATATATGTGTGTGTATATATGTTTTTGCATGTAACTCACAAATTAACCGCTTCGCCACTTGTGAAAATCTCCATAATCTCCATGAATGGAAACAACAAAGCTAGTCAATAGTTTTCAAGAAATCAAGGAACCATAAGTTACACATAAACCTGCTACACCATTATATAACACCACTTCCCTGCACCTTTGTTCCTCACACCATAGCCTTCAATCTTTGAGAGAATTAGGGTTTTCCAAACAAGAAAAAAAAAGCTTCCCAAGTAGCAACAATGGAGGATGTTACAGTAATCATTGTCGGTGCTGGTCCTTCTGGCCTAGCCACCTCATCTTGCTTGAACCACTTTTCGATCCCAAACATCATTTTAGAGAAAGATGATTGTTGTGGCTCTCTTTGGAAGAAGAGAGCTTACGATAGGCTTGGTCTCCATCTTGACAAAGCCTTTTGTGCTCTTCCTTATAAGCCTCACGCTCCTTCGACCCCGACTTTCATGTCCAAGAACACTTTCATTGAGTACCTTGATGCTTATGTTTCCGAGTTCGAGCTCAAGCCTCGCTTCGGGCGTGTCGTTGAGAAGGCTTGGTTTGATCAAGAAAGCGAGAAATGGAAGGTTGAAGCCAAGAACTTGGAGAGTGGAGAGACTGAGGCCTATGTTTCGCGTTTCTTGGTGGTCGCGACAGGCGAAAATGATTCGGGTTTTGTCCCGAAAGTGCCTGGTTTGGAGGGTTTTGAGGGTGATGTTGTGCACTCTTGTGAGTACAAGAATGGAGCCAAGTATAAGGGGAAGGATGTTTTGGTGGTGGGTTGTGGAAACTCAGGCATGGAGATCACTTATGATCTCCATAATCATGGAGCTAATGCTTCCATTATTATAAGAAACTCAGTAAGAAAATCTCACTTTTGTTTTTTTTATTTATTTATTATGTTCTTGCATGCAATATATACGAGGGTGGTTGCAGTAAGCAATGGTTCATGTTGACCTCTGAAAATTACATTGCATGATAGTGAATTTAGTAGTTTTCATATAAATGTATGAACTCAAATAGTAGTAACATCTTCCTTAACTTATGATCACTTTATTGTAGATCACTTCATGATATATATAGATCATGAAGTGGGGCCTATAATATATATAGATCACTTCATGATTGCATCTAACATTTTACGTTCCAAGGACAACTTGCACCATTTCACTCCTTTACCCCTAGAAATAATTAACTTGTTGCCTTCCTTGCATACAAGATTCAATAATTGCAATGAAGGAGGTAAGGGGCGGCTGTAGTAGGCAACAACTTATACCAGCTTCTCAAAATGTCATTAGACGTCAATCTCTGACTAATTGACAATTCTTTTGTGTCCCTCTTAAGTAAAATCTTAGCTTCGCATCTGATTGATTTGTATGTGATGATCCGTGCGCACCCAATCTTAGCTTTGCATCTGACTGATTTGTACATGATGATCCGTTGAAAATTCTTTTGTGTCCCTCTTGAGTAAAATCTTAGCTTCGCATCTGATTGATTTGTATGTGATGATCCGTGCGCACCCAATCTTAGCTTTGCATCTGACTGATTTGTACATGATGATCCGTGCGCACCCATTGTCTTCTTCTTCTTCTTCTTCTTCTTCTTCTTCCATGCATGCATGTTGTTCTAATTTTTGTTGCTGCATGCAGTTTCATGTGCTTCGCAGGGAGATGGTGCAATGGGGAATGCAATATGTGAAATTCTTGCCACTCAACGTTGTTGACATGATCCTCAGCTACGCAGGGCAAAAGTATTATGGTGATTTGTCCCAATATGGGATCAAAAGGCCAACTGTTGGTCCATTTTTTCTCAAAGAACAAAAAGGACAAGCCGCTATTATAGATGTTGGCACAATTGATCTAATCAAGAAAGGAGATGTTCAGGTTAATTATTTATAATTATATATACACACTTTTGTCCAAGTTAATTTCTTGTTAATAATTAACCATATTGTTCTTGATCTAGGTTTTCCCTGGAATGGTGAGAATTGATGGAAATGAAGTTGAGTTTACAAATGGCAGAAAGAAACGTTTTGATGCTATCGTTTTCGCAACTGGCTACAGGAGTCTTTCCGACAAATGGCTTAATGTACGTAATTGTAAACGTTATGGATTAAGTCATGTGCATTGACGTCAGCGTGTGTCATTTCAGCATACATCATTCAACATGAATCTAAGAGCATATTATAAAAAATAATAATTTCTTTCTAGTAACGATCAATTTCTCGAAATTAATATGTTGTGCAGGAAAATAAGGACCTTGTTCTTGATGAGAACGACATGCCCAAGAACGCTAAACCCAACCACTTCAAAGGCCCGAACAGAATATATTGTGCGGGGTTTTCACGGATGGGACTTGATGGGATCGCGAGGGATGCTTTGGCAATCGCTGATGATATTCACAAAGTTATGAAAAGTGATGTGGAAAAGGTCGAAGTTGTGGCCAAACCTAATGAAGATGATGTGAAAATGGCCGTGAATTGCAATTGGAAACATGGCGTTGCCATGAATGGTGTGGAAGCAAAATGATCAGTGTTAAGGACTTGAAGATCTTGATATAATAAAGCTATTGCATAAATAATTGTAGTGCCTAAGGTGGTTGGGTGTGTTAATTTGTTTAATTTGTGTATCGTAAATGCTTTGTATAAGGTGTGTTTATTGCCTTATTTGGGTAGTTTGTTCATGAAACTTTGTGGTGTAATGAAGTTTATTAATATATCAATAGTTTAGTTATTGTTTGTCGTGATTCATATTAGTACGTAGTAGAGTTACAAATTTTAACAAGTTGATAACAGTATAATAGTAATAATTAGAGCAGTTAATTTGAAACGCGACACATGATTCGATATAAATATGACATAATTCAAGTGTGTTTGAACATGACTCATTTCTAATCATGTACATTATGTTTATATTGTAGAATTCTACATGATTAATAATCATGTTGTATTTATATAGAACATATAAAATGTGCACGACGTGACAAATTGGTTAAATACTTACTAATCTAAAGTATGTATATCCCATTCAATTTGCTTTTATTTCATCTTTTATTTATCATCCACAAGCTCGTTCTTATCGTCTACATATATAGCGCCTAAAATAAGAGACGAAAGAACATAAGGATTAGGAGCAAAAGCAGAGAATAAAAGCAACATCAATTATAACATTGCAATTTACAACATCATTTAGATAAAATCGATACGAACACGATACAACAATATGAGTAACTATCACGTTATAAGTATTTAATCTGTAATTTTTACAAGTAAATAGATAATTATTTTGAATGGTTGGAGTACAAAACAAACACAAGTAAGCAAAGTTTTTTTGTATAGTTGTTTGTGCTTTTCTTAAATTTATTGGTCTGTTTTCATATAATGAAAAACTAAACTATATCTTGATTTCATTAACAATTTTAAGACAGTTATGAATCATAATTACAGTGATCATTCAGTAAAAAATAATAATACATAAAAATGGTGATCATAACAAGTATTCGAGATAGAAGCAAGAGTACGTATTCTTATAATCCGTCGGTTACAACAAAAAACTTTGTGATATGATGCAACATATCGTCCATCAATCTAGCTTCTACTCTTTGACTCTAACTCTCATGTCATTATCATTTGATTACATTTAGGTTTTGCACATACTCCCAAGCCCACCTACAAATAAATTAGTTGTAGAATATAAGAAAAATAAACTAATTTTAGTAAGTCGTTAACCAAAGACAATATGAATATATATAAAAGTTCAAGTTTAAACTAGTTTGATTTGATACCAAGTTGCCAATAGAAACTAATTAAACTACGTACTCTGAGAAATGTCTCAAATTGTCATGAAATAAACTTTTTTTTTTTGGTGAACCATGAAATAAACTTGTATATAGAGTTCTAGGGTATAAATGTGACATAATTGCAAATTTTGAACAATATGAAAATTATTATTCATTTAAATTATCTTACATTTGTAAAAAAAAAAATATGGCTTATAATTAATGGAACTCTTATATTATACTCCCTCCGTTCTAAAATGAGTGTGCTCCTTTCTATTTTGAGAAAAATTAAAGAGAAGTTAGTTATTGTGGTATGTTTACTATTGTATCTTTATGATCATATGGTGAGAGATTCTAACTAGCTTTTTATAAGGGTATTATTGATAATTCATGCATAACTAACTTACTAGAAAAGGAAACAAAACACTCATTTTGGGACAAAAATGAAATTGAAATAAGACACTCATTTTGGGACGGAGGGAGTAACACATATATAGTTCAATTCTTATATGACTCCAGAAGTTACCAGTAACTTTCAAATGAAGTATTTTGTATATTTAAGACAGTTGTCTTTTTAAGCGAATTTGTCTTTTTCCCACTCAAAATTTTTTTTAAACAATTCTCAAATTCATTAAACAAAACTACAATGGCTATACACACTTCAAGAGAAGAGTTTGTGTTCACAATTAACATTTCCCTCGTATCACTAAAATGTTGTGCATACGGTCAATATTAGCTCTTCGTTTCAAGTTTTCGTCGGTTAGAACAAAAGAGTTTGTGATATTATGCAACATATCGTCCATCAATCTAGCTAGTTCTCTACCCTTTGACTCTAACTTTCATGCCATTAACATTTGATTACATTTAGGTTTTGCACATACTCCCAAGCCCACCTATATATATATATATATATGTATGTTAGTTGTACAATTATATGCAGCGGTTAGAAAAATGAACTAGTTTTAGTATCTCATTATTGTACAATTAAGCAAAGACAATAAGAATATACGTAAAAATTCAAGTTTAAACTAGTTTGATTTGATACCAAGTTGTCATATACAAACTAATTAAACTACATATTGTGTGAACTGTGAAATGCTTCAAATTAAAATGGTATATCCGTATATGAAATGCTTTCAGAAAAAAAAAATGGTATATGAAATAAACTTATATATAGAGTTCGATCATAGGGTATAAATTCGAGATAATTGTATAGTACACCTTTAAAGTTTTGAAGTATATTTAAACTATAAATATGTGCTTATAATTAATAGAATTCTTATATTACAAGACAGATTAGTTCTTATATGATTCTAGAAGTTATCAGTGACTTTAAGATGAAGTGTTTTATATATTTATTATTTAAAACTGACGTCTATTAAATGAATTGACTTTTTCTCACTAATATTTTTTTATAAATAACTATCAAATTCATCAAACAATACAACAATAGCTATACACACGTCAAGAAATGAGTGTGTCAACCATTAACGTTTCCTTCACATCACCGAAATGTTGTGCATATGGTCAATATTCTCTCTTCCTTTCAAGTTTCAAGCCTAAATTAGCTCATTAAACTACTCAATTTCAACATCATCATCTCCAACTTTCATGTCATTAACAACATTGAGTACATTTAAGAGGTAAACACTATCATGCGAATTTGCATACATGTTATCTTTTTGTCGTCTTTTACTGAGTTTTCGAATTTTATGTCAAATTAGTGAATCATTATTGTGAGTTTCTCAAGTTTTTATGACATGATCCGCACTTCCACACATGTTGTCTCCTTGTCCATCGATGGAACCTTCATCCACATCACACACGTAATATATATACTTTTTAATATGGTTGGACCAAAAGTAACAATCCTTTTGTATGGTGTTAAAAGAAAAACAAAAACTTTTGATGTCATCTTTTTAGTACCTAAATTAGTTGAGTTTTGTATACTAATGTATATTCATTATTTCTTGATCAAGAAGAAGACACATAATTTACTTAACGACGGTGAACATTTGAATGAATTTAGTAATTATAAATTCAATAAAGTAATTGTTGTGATAGCCTCATTTCCTTTACATTTCACTCCATGTATAATATTATAGATTTTTGTGAAAGACGCGCCATGGAAAAATAAATATCGTAGTATGTGGTGATAGTAGATATTCGAAAAAGAATTAAAAGAATATATTTTATTTTCATTACTATAGAATAGGAGAGTTTGTGATACCAATTAAGCAACATATTACCTACATTTCTAGCTATCTTGTTTGTCTCCAACAGTTCAACCCCAACTTTTATGTCATTTTATAACAATAATTAGTACATTTAGGTATGCACATACTCCCAAACCCTCCTGCACATTATATTAGTAGTAGAATTATATGCTGGTATTTAATACTTAATGATGATTGTGAGACAAATAAACCACCCACTTAAGTTTCTAATTCAGCTTATAGAGACAACACAAATATGTTAAAGTTCAAGTCTAAAGTATCTAATTTTGATTTGATAAAAATTTATTTCATACAAATTTAAACTATGAAGTCAATGATTTCAATTGTTATATAAAACAAATTTATACTCCACTCACATTCGCACAATAAGTTATTTCATACAAATTTATTGGTAAATTAGTCTAATCAAAATAGCTCTTGATTAACTTTTTGGTCTTTATATAAATTTAAAATACAATAATTAATATAATTTTCAATTAATTGAAATATTTTATGTATATAAAGACTTCTGATTGTAAAGTGAATCTATCTTTCTTTGTAATAAATTTTGATGATCATTCCCAATTTCATCAAACAAAACTACTATAAAGTTTGTGATGGCAATCAACTTTTCTTCCATGTGGCCAAAATGTTGAACATATTCTCAATCTCCTCTCTTTCTTTCAAGTTTCAACTCCGAATTTCAGTAATTAAACTACTTAACATCCATCTAAATCTCAACTTATATATTTTTAACATTAAATTTATGGTTATGAAAAAGTTCCGTGTCGATGAATGAACTCTTAATAGTGAATTTAAATTATTTTCATTGACTTTTAACTTAATGATCCGTGTTTTCGTAATTATTTTCTTCTTTACATCTTTTTGTGTTTTCATTGATACAACTTTCTTCAACTTTATGTATTAGTATATATATTTTATTATGAGGTTGGACCAAAAGTAACTGCTATTTTATAATGGTCATGAAAAAGCAAAACTTAAATTTTGGTTTCATCTTACCATGTTGTATATATATATATAATTAATGATGAATTTAATTTTTAAACTCAACTAAGCTCCTCATGGTTAGTACTTAATATTATTGTGTATTTTTGTGAAACACGCACCCAAAAAAGACATGGGTCAAAGCCTTAATAAAAGCCCATATGAAATGGGTTGGTGGATATTTTCTTTGGTGAAATTCTCTTTAGCCCAACACAAGGTGGTAGTTTATTTTTTATCAGTAAAGGGGTATTATTTTTAAAATAACAATATTTCTTATTCTCTAAAACAAGCGTTATTTTAAATCTCACTCAACAAATCTCATCTCATACCGTCAACAAGATGGTGGTATATTATTTTCTGTTTGGTGGGTTTTTTTTTTATTGCACAATCCAAAAGCTTAAATGAAAAGATTTTTTTTTTGTTTCACATCAAAAATTGATTTTTGTTAGATGAGTCATTATAATAAAAAAGGAATATTAAAAATATATTGGATGCTTTAGCTCAATAAATATGATTGATTGGAGTTTTTATTTTTAATATATAATTGTATAGTGGATTGGACTTTTTGTAGACACACATCAAGAATAAACATGAAATGGATTGGACTTAATGTTTGTAGTTCTATTATTATTATTATTACTCTCAAAATTAGTATTTTTTTTTATTTTGAAAAAATTAAAGAGCAATTAGTTAGTATGATATGTTTACTATTATATCTTTATGATCATGTAGTAAGAGATTCTAACTAACTTTTTATAAGGGTATTATTGACAATTCATGCATAACTAACTTATTAGCAAAGAAAACAAGACACTCATTTTAAGATAAAAATGTAATTAAAATAAGACACTCATTTTGGAACGAATGGAGTATTATTTTTGTTGTGAAAGAGTAAAGAATAAAAATAGACCTAACCCACCATAAAAGCCCATATGAAATGGATTAGTGGATATTTTCTTTGGCCCAATATAGGGTGGATGTTTATAATTCTCTGTTTCGTGGGCTTTGCTTAGCCCAGTTCAAAAGCCCAATTAAAAATAAAACTGACTTTGTTTTTCTGTTTTTGTATTTTTTTATTAGTATGTTGGGCACAATATGCAGAACAAGCTAAAACTCTCATGTATTCGTATTTCGTAACTTCTTATTAGTTTTAGAGTTTTTTACCAAGTAGCTAAACTTGTTAGAATTTATGGTGAATTACAATAAATAAATAAATAAATAAAATGTGACGTACGTTTTTTTAGCAAGCTTGTTTTGGCTCCCGGCCCACACTGCCAGGTATTACAATATTTACATGAAAAAAATTAGTGAATGGGTGAGATTTTCATTACCTATGTTGTAGATAGTTATTTAAACTCGCATTTATTGGGAGAGATTTACGAAGATTTGATGATAATTTTGATGCTGCTATTAAGTTCATTTTACAACCTATTTTTTTTCATTGTTTTAACATGTATTCAATGCCTCTTTCTACCAAATTTTGCGGTCTTTATTTTCTCGTTCAATATGACTCGTCACTTATTCACATATTTGACTATATTTTTTTCAGGTAGCGCTCGTTTAACAAATTTTAATTCAATTATAAAGATTTTAGAACATATTGAGTATTAAAAATTTGTAATTATTGCGTTCGTTTAACTTTTTTAGAATAACAAGTTTGTAATTAAAAAATGTTTCTCTTTCTTAAGATTAGTTAAATAAATCTAAATTTTCAGGAATTGAAATACCATAGTTGATGTGTTATTTCAATTCCTGCAAATTTTAAATAATTGAAATGTTGAGAATCAGTGGACCCCACAAATTGAGGGTTTAAACTTAGGTATTCAAATATAAGAAAAATAAGCTGTAATTATTTTAATTAAGTTAGAGAAGAAATTAAACGAACGCTATGTCTTTGTAATTATTTTTTTCTATGACGTTTCCTTTTATTCGTTTGATATGTGAATAGTTAACTCATATTTTCGTTAGACTATTCCTTTTTGGGTAAAATCTTTGCGATTCCCAATGTGTATTTCTGTCATTGAAATATTAGAATTTATTTAAATTATGAGGGTGGAGCAAATTTAAATTCAATTATTCAACTAATATCCCTAATGTTATAACTTTTTTCTTTTTGTGTGTGAAGAAAATATCATTTTATTCAACTAATCCAAATAGTAATACATAAAGAGTAAATTGGGGGATAGAGTACTTAACCCAAACCTGGTGGTCTACACGATAAATGAAATGACTAGTTAAAACATAAACTACATCATTTGCAGACATGCGGACTAATTCTATTAAAGTCTAGCAACTAACTCAAACAATCACTAATGGGGAAGTCGAACCCACTTAAGTCTGAAACGTTATTAGTCAAAACCAACACTACTTCATGCGCATCAAGCTCGAAAACAACTCGTTCCCAACTTCGCTTTTTGTCCAAGTCATAGCTTTCCTAAGAGCTGATACCTTTGCCAATTTTGGAGACACAAGACCTTGTCAAACACCACACCCACCACTCTCTCGTAACGGTTATCATTACTTTAAGATAAACATGCATGAAACATGACATTTCAAATAATAAATATTATTTTATCAATTAAATTTTTTTGTAGTTTTTGAAATATTAAATTTTTCATTTCTAAAAATGAAAAATTCATTTCATTTTCAGTTTTACCAGATTGTGGTTTGTGATGACAAAAATTAGAAGAAAATAAAAAACTCATACAAAAATAAATTATTTTCATACCAAATAATGAAGAAAAAGAAAACAAAAATTTCCTTGGAATTTCCGCTACACAAACAAAATAAACCAATCCATCTTCATCATTTCTCTACCTCTCTCTGTATCAAT
>JAYMTA010002785.1:0-15676 GCA_036897625.1 Pelargonium cotyledonis | reverse complement strand
ATGAAAAAAAGTGCATTTGTCAAGCAAGTAATATATAATATTCTGAGTAAGTCAACATTGAATTGACCCTTATTAGGTTTGGATGGGTATATGATGAAAAAGATGGATGATTTTGATGGGTAGAAGAGTTACCTCATTGTGCACTCAACTTTAAATTTTGTATTAATTAAAAGGACTATGAATACTCTAAATCTGTATTAAATTGATGAAAAATATAGCATCATCCAATGGGTCTTTAAAAAGAATTTTAATTCTTTTTCTTAGTCCATCTTGACACTAATAACATTCTCAAATCCCACCAAAACCATAATTTAATAGTTTTGGTAAATTCTATATGTGAAGAGATTGTTAACAGCACTTCTTTGAAAATGAAATTGATTTACACAATTTTTAATAAAATGCATAAAATGACGCGGTATCATATATCGCGTCAAATCATTTTTTTCCTTCAAAAAGTATTATTAAACATATATAATAAATATTTTATGTCTCATACATGATCAATTTTGTAAATAACTTTTCTATCGTGTAAAAATTATATATACGTAAAAGAGTCGTTGAGTTTCGCATCATACATTTTTGTTTGGAAATAGTTGCGTATCATTCTTAAATATATAAAATTCACATAAAATTCAGTGAATAAATAAAGAAATTATAAAACCCAAATATTAATATTCTTTTATAAATGCAAAACGTACACGAATTCTTTCACAAGTTATGAATCCTTAAACGTCAAATAACTACTTTACTTGGTAATACAAGATTCAAATTTCTTGAAACTATCGTCCAACAAATTGACAAGTTCTCATGCATATCCACTTTTGCTTCATAGTTGAAGAAAATGTTTCATCTTTTTCTTTGAAATGGACATAATTAGTCAAATAGTATCCGTTTTAGCGAGTACTAATCAAAGATTCAAAGCTATTTGTCTCTGGAGTTAAAACCAAATTTTCAAAAATCCTTTTTCGTATGTCTAGACTTGTAATTGCCGTCCTAAAAAACTACCAGCATTTCAATCGATTAGAAAATTCTAAAAATTGAGATATAGTTTGAATACAAAGTATTATCATATTGAGTTTTAAAAAAGTATTATATGGCTTCAAAGGAAAGTTTTAAATAATTATTTTAATGACAATTTTATTGACATAACCATAACCACAAATTGATTATAATTTATTTGAAATTTTGAACTCTTTAAAGAAAATTTTAGTTAGTGTTTTTCTTTCCAAATAAATAGAATATAAAAACACATAAATTCCAAATGTTTTCTCTCTTGTTGTTTAGGTACAAGCCAAGGTGTGATCATTTGATAAACTGCTTCTCTCTGATTGTTCGTTTGTAACTGCTCTGCTTGCCCATATATGCTCTCTTTCTCATCTTCTCTCTGTGCCAATATGCCATTAATGGCTTTTCTTTGGAGGTCATATACATCAGAGACAATCACAAAAAACACAGAAAGTTAGGTACTTTTGCTCCTCGTTCACTTAGCCTTGCCCCAACACTTTCCTCCAATCGAAACCTCCCATTTCTGCACTAGACAGTGCCAGTGATGCAAAATAGAGAGTGGGCTTCACAAAAACTCTAAATTTCTAAAGAATCTGTGTGTTTGGTCTTGACTGGAAGTGGAAATGGACCTGGAATCTAATTCTCCTGCCCGGAGAACACATCTGGTGAGTGTATCTGAAAAACACTTTGATTTTGTTTGTGTATATGCATGCTCTGTATGGTTGATGAGAAAGTGAAGGAAAGGTGAGGAATTGTTAGTGTTAAGTCACATTGTTGATTTTATTCTAAGATCCAGATAGTCAAATTGGCTGTTTTGTACTTAGTTGAGTTGGGATTGTTGTGACTTTGTTTGTGCATACTCTGTTTGGTTCCTCAAAAAAATGATGGAAAGGAGAGGAATTGATTGTTGCTTTTTTTTTTAGACCCAGATAGCCATATTGGTTGATTTGCAATTAGTTGAGTTTGGGGGTTTTCACTAATAGAATAAAATATTTGTGTCTTTATTTGTGCATTTGTCGAGTTGGGATTTTCACTAATAGATGAATAGATGTGTCTTTATTAGAGCATATTCTGTTTGGTTCCTGAGAAAATGAAGGAAAAGAGAGGAATTGTTTGTGTTAAATCACATTATTGCTTTTTCTTTGAAGACCCAAACAGTCAAATTGGTTGTTTTACACTTAGTTGAGTAGGGATTTTTGTGTCTGAGTTTTGTGCATATTCTGTTTGGTTCCTGAGAAAATGAAGGAAAGGACAGGCACTGTTTGTTTTTAGTCACATCGTTGCTTTTCTTTGAAGACCCAGATGGCCAAAATGATGGGATTTTCACTAATAGTAGAAAAGGTTGTGTCTTTGTTTTGTGCATATTCTGTTTGGTTACTCAGAAAATGAATGAAATGAAAGGGATAATTTGTTTTAAGTCACATGTTGCTTTTCTTTGTAGACCCAGATAGCCAACTTGGTTGTTTTGCAATTAGTTGAGTTCGGATTTTCAATAATAGAAGAAAAGCTTGTGACTTTGATGGTGCATACTGTTTGGTTCATGGGAAAATGAAGGAAATGAAAGGAATGATTTGTTTGAAGTCACAATTTTACTTTTCTCTATAGACCCAGATAACCCATTGGTTGTTTTGCACTTTGATTAGGGATATTTAATGATGAAAGAAGTGAAAGTTGGGAACTTTTTTGTTTCTTTGTATACATTTTGATAGTAACCAAACAAGGATTTTTTCTACTATAGTTAAGAATTACAATTAATGTGGCTCTGCTTTCTAATATAGAATGGACTATAAATGCTTCTATTTGCTAGTCATTTATTTGGAATGTAATGTTTTTTGTCTTTTATTTTTGTGGGAGTTTCAGATTTAGTAGATTTTTCATTGCTAGTTCTCAATTTGCAGAATTTGTACAAGTGTACAATGTGCCTTGCCTATCAGAGTTTTGGGGTTGTTTACGGGGATTTATCCGTGTCCCCCATCTATGTTTACAAGAGCACATTCTCGGGGAGTTTGCGCCTTTATGAAGAAGACCACAAAATTCTCGGGGTACTTTCTTTGGTTTTCTGGACTTTGACTATTATCCCTCTCTGCAAGTACGTTATATTTGTATTAAGTGCAAATGACAATGGCGAAGGTGCTACCCGTGACCCATATAATTATTTAAGAAATTGTTGTATACTTCATATTTGAGAATGAGAGGACAAGATTTCATTTCACACAGGTGGAACCTTTGCATTGTATTCATTACTCTGCCGACACTCTAAGACGGGTCTTCTGAACTCTTACCATGTTGTGCCTGTGCCATCTAACAACAGCTCTGAAAAATCCACCACGGAGACAAGAACTAGCCTAATCATAAAGGGGTTCTTTGAGAAGCATAGAAATTCTCGTATTGTATTGCTTCTTGTTGTTCTCCTTGGGACTGGCATGATCATTGGTGATGGCATCTTGACTCCAACAATGTCTGGTACGAGTTCCTATTACGTTCATTGATAGGTAAAAGAATATGTGTGTGTACAATCGTGTACGTTTTTCTGCTAATTAGTTCAACTTGTTTGTCTTTCAAGTCCTCTCAGCGGTATATGGGATCAAAATCAAAGTTCCGGAGCTTCATGATAGTAAGTAGAATCGGAAGATGCTGAGTCATTATCATTAATGCTCCATTTGATTCTTTCATTCACATCTATATTGCTAATTTTCCTATGTTTTGTAACATCTATTGCTATTCATTTCAGATTATACAGTTCTCATAGCATGCATCATCATGGTCGTTCTGTTCGCTCTTCAACACTATGGAACACATAGGGTCGGGTGTCTCTTCGCTCCGATCTTGATAGCGTGGCTGCTCTGCATCAGCCTCATAGGCGTCTACAACACAATATATTGGAACCCTCACGTCATCTGTGCCTTGTCACCATACTACATCTACAACTTTTTCCGAAAAGCAGGAAAAGATGGATGGAGTTCCCTCGGAGGCGTTGTTCTTTGTCTCACAGGTAGGTTCCTACAGAACCCAAAAGTCTTGAAACATTTATGACTGTTCTTGCACCGAGCTTCTCATTTGGTGAGGCTGAAAGATTATTTTGACTCTATTAGGTGTTGAAGCTATGTTTGCTGATCTTGGTCACTTCTCCCAAACCTCTATCAGGGTAACGACTTTTAAGCCAAAAAAAAAAAAATCATAATTTAGAAATAATTGGATTTGTGATCATCATAAATTTGGACGGAACTTGATTCAGTTCATTTGGTACTTAACTTTTATCAGCAAATTTTGATCTTTTGTGTCATGTTATTTGGTTACACTGTGGCAGATTGCATTTACGGGTGTTGTGTATCCGTGCTTGGTTCTGGCGTACATGGGGGAAGCAGCTTACCTTTCCAAGCACCGAATGGATCTTCACAGTAGTTTTCACAAAGCTATCCCGGGTAAAACTTAAGCTTTCATTATCAAAATGAGAAGCAAAAACTATCACTACAACCTTTTCCTTGTAAAAATGTGACATAAAAACAATGCCAAAAAGACTTCACCAAACTGAAAACGTGACACACCAATTATAATGCTAGCACCTAAACTGTTATTGTCAAGACCTCGGTTATTAGCAGAAGCGCACACAGTAGAACTAAACTTTCAGCATTTCATTATACACGTCTTGTGTTTTTTTTCCTTATTCTTTTGTGGAAAAACATGACAAGCTTTTCCATTAATGTTGACTTAGATTCTTTAACCCTTAAGCTTCGAATTTCAAGTTTAGAGCCTGATACCTGAATTATTTAAAACCGTAAATGCAAATCTAAGAGTGTATGAGGCTAGCATACAGTCGAATCCCCAATCTTTTAAGGTTGGTCTTGTGTCTATCTTGATGTGTAAAAAAATAGAGTTTTATGCTTACTCTCGCATCTCCTTTTTCTATCTTTCCCGTGCAGAGGCTGTATTTTGGCCGGTATTCATCATTTCCACTCTAGCAACCGTGGTGGGAAGTCAAGCAATAATATCAGCTACATTCTCAATTATCAGTCAGTGCAGGGCACTAAGTTGCTTCCCGCGTGTGAAGGTAATACATACATCAAGCACGGTACACGGGCAGATATACATACCAGAAGTGAATTGGATTTTGATGATTACATGCCTTGCTGTTGTTATTGGATTCAGAGACACCGAAATGATAGGAAATGCGTATGGTGCGTAACTGTGTGTTTCATTACCAGTCTCATGTCTTTTTGTATTCGTTTATAATTAACATTATTGTTGTGTTGCAACAGGTCTTGCTGCAATCACAGTAATGTTCATCACAACGTGCTTGATGTTTCTGATAATTTGCACTGTCTGGCAAAAAAATGTTTTTGTAGCACTGCTCTTTGTAGTGACCTTTGGATCTGTGGAGCTCCTCTACTTCTCGGCGTGCCTTGCTAAAGTGCACAGAGGAGGCTGGCTTCCCCTTCTATTTTCTCTCGTAATCATGTCTCTTATGTCTATCTGGCAGTACGGGACGTCCAGGAAACACGCATTTGAGCAAGAAAACAAAGTATGCTTGGAAAGTCTCCTAAAGCTGGGACCGGACTTGGGTATTCGAAGAGTTCCTGGAATAGGCCTAATCTACTCCAACGTTACCTCTGGCGTCCCTCCAATGTTTGCACATTTCGTCACAAACTTTCCTGCATTCCACCAGATCATCATCTTCGCTAGTTTTCAGCCTATAATGGTGCCAAAAGTAGAAGCTGCTGATCATTTCCATGTCAGCCGTATTGGCATACCAGAGTATCATCTCTTTCAGTGCATTGTGAGGTATAAATCTTGAACCTAATCTTACACTTTTGTGTCCCAAAATATAGAGTACCAACTCAAATAAAATATTAAGTCGATAGAGGGCTAGTCAAATGGCTGATAATTGATTTAGTGTTAGCCATATCGATTTGCAAATGTTCATAGTGTGTTGCACGTAAAGACCAACTAGAACCCTATATGCTCTATGCCAATCAGGATATGATATTATGTAGAAGACCAACTCAACTAAAAGGTTACAGAGCTAGTTGAAAGTCAAATATTAGTTTAATACTCTTAACACAACGGTTCTGATTCTGAGTTTTCACTATTAGGTATGGATACAAGGATTTCATGGATAGCTACAACTTTGAGACTCAATTGACGGACCAGGTTGCAGAGTTTTTGAAAAGCGAGTGTCACTCTGATCAAGAACTTGACACGGTCACTGGGAAAACTTCTGCTCATCTGAAGCAACAGGCGATAGGAAACGAGGCTTGCAGTGGTGGTGGCCGGAGGAGGAAAGTGGCACATCAAGGGTGGAGATCAAGTGATGAGGTGAAGGAACTCATGGAGGCAAGAGAGGCTGGTGTGGCTTACATGATGAGCAACACTTATGTCGTCGCAAATGACACATCATCCATTTTCAAGAAACTCGCCATTAACGCTGTTTACGGGTTCTTCAGGAGGAACTCTAGGCGGCCTCTGACCATGCTTCGGATTCCTCACACATCTTTGATTGAAGTAGGAATGATTTATCATGTGTAAATACAAATATTCCAAAAGAGAGAAATTTATAGGTATTGCAATATAGGGAGATTATAGTATAAATGTAGGTCTAAATCAAGTTTTTGCTTTACTTGATAATTTTTTATGTTATGCAATGGTGAAATTGTTGAATAGTCTCAGTTTTAAAAGAAGAAATAGAGGCAAATACATCAACAATTTTATTTTATTTTATTTTTGTAAAATATGCATAAAAATGAGTGAACAAACGTACAAAAATGTAAAATGCAACTTCCAATGTCTCTTATAACGTGCAGTTCTCACGTAGATTAGACAAATATGTTTATATATAAAAGTTGTTTACATGACTCTTTGGCACATGTTTGTTACAAGCGTCAAAGTCAATTCACAAGTTTTTCGCGTTAAAAAATGTCTGCAAATAATGTATATCCAACCACAAGGGGATTTGCTCTCTTCTTGAGTACATGAGTTCAAACCTTGAATGCAACAAACTGATTGCAGACAATTCGCCCTTAAAATCGAACAGTAAAAAAATAGTCTTGAGGTCCATACAAAAAATATTCTAAAAACACTTGATATAACCGCTAAAAACAAAAATATATATCTAAGAACATGCACCAATTCCTTTTTCTGTCTTTTTTTAATGATATAAACTTTTTTCATGTTGCCCTAAATTTGAACCAAAAGAGTTGCAAGTTACTGATTTTGTATTGAATTCAGATTTATGTGTAAGATATATGAATTCGCTCAATTTAACCCGTTTTATTTGGTCTTTTTCTTGCAATTCAAATTTGTAAAAAATATGAATCAAATTTCAGATGCACTAATGTCCCTGATAAGAACTTTAATTCCATAGAGAAAAAATAACTCAAACTTGACCGTTAGGATTGGTACCAAACTTTAGAGGACAACCTGGTAATTTCACGTGAAGTAACTTCAAACCCGTTATCTAGGCGCTGGACACTAACAGTTATTAAAGTCACATGATAAGGGCACATCTGGAAAAACACAATTTAATATATTATATTACCCTCCTAAATCAATTCGACCGTTACAATATTCAAAAACCTCCGCAACCGTTGGAATCTGAAATCCTCTGCTCTCTCTCTTTCTCTCTCTACAGTGACTACAAATCCATGGCGGATCAGAGCTCAAACCCACCAATCATGTCCTCATATCCCTCACACCCACTTCAGCAAATCGCCGAAACCGCCACGCACAAGCTCCTCCTCAAGCAATGGCTCAAAGAGGAAGAGCTAATCTTCAGCAGAGTCTCACTCAAAGAGACACAGATCGACTCTGTTCGTAAAGAAATCACACATCTCTACATCTTCTTCTTCCTCTTCCACTCCCTTTCTCTCGTTCTCCTCTTCACTCACGCCTCCTCGGCCGACTCGCGAACAGTTTCTTGCAGCAAATCCTACATTCCATCGATTTGTTCTCTGTTGTATTCTCTGGGAATCATTTGGGCTGTTCGGTACAAGACCGATGTGGAGGGTCACTTGGAGAAGCTTCTGGAGAGGGAGCAGGAGGATGGGCAGCTTCTGAGAAAGTGTGTGGAGGAGCTGAAGAGGAAAGGGCTGGAATTTGATCTGTTGAAGGAGGTGGATGCTCTCCGGAGAGCAAAGAGCTTGCGGGTGGAAGCGAAGGTGGTTCGGAGATGGTCTTCGAGAGACTTTGTGTCTATGTTTTTCTTCACTATGGCTTGTTTTGTTCTTGGTCTCACAAGGATGATTTTGTGTGGTTAGGGAAATCTGGGGGATTTGATGGAAAAAGTTTGGATTTTTTATAGTGGGTAATGATTTGTTGGTTTTTGCTATATGGGTTTTGGATTTTTTTGGGTTTCTGTCATTGGATTGTGCAGAAAATTTAAATAGAGCAGAACACTCTGTTCTGCTCTTTTGTAATTTATGGGAATTATATGCAGAAATCTTGAAATGAATAAATCTTTTTGTTCTATTCTCTTGGAATTTCTTGTTCAGGCATATGATTTTTGTCCTCTCTTTTTTCCTTTTGAGATTCTATGAACATTGCATCAATAACTTATCCAGAAACATTAAAAAAAGAAGAAGCTTTACTTATTAAGTCTCCACAAAACTTTCTTCTGAAGATTTCACTATGTCCTGCTTTGAGGGATTTGATGAAAAAGTTTGGATTTTGTATACTAAGTTTCTACAATCTGTCGAATTGGACTAGAAATGGAAATGTGAGTCCACTGTCTCCAATGATGATTGAATGTTGACCTGAAGGCAAAAGTTTATAGCCAGTATCACTTACAATTCCCAAGGCCTTGCAGGCATTGAATGTAAACTCAACCTTCTGGCTCTCCCCGGATGCTACAAATATCCTCTTGAATCCAATAACTTGCTTGATATGAGTTCGTGCGATCCCACCAGGAGGCTTCGAGTAAACAATAACAACCTCACTCCCATCCATTTCACCTACATTCTTGATTTCAAGATCCACTTGGAAACTTTCCTTGCATTGCAAGTCGTTGATCCTAACTGTTTCACATTGCGTCTTGTTGTAACTTGTGTCGCGACAATGTTGGAGCTTGCTCAATGGGATCAGCAACTTGTTTGATGTTGGTGATGATGATGATGGCTTGTAAGTGAAGTTAGTGTAGCTGAGACCAAATCCAAAAGGATAAACCACAGGACCGTCGTAGAATTTGTAAGTCCTACCGGGATAGCCTAAGCTCAAATTGGGCCTCATCAGCATAGATGTCATAGGTAGCTTCTGAAGGTAGCTGTTCTCGTACCACGTAAGTGGCAATCTTCCTCCTAATCACATCACAACGATTCTAGTTTGAACAAAACTTGTTCGGTCAATGAAATAGAAGTGAAGGAAAAGGAAAAACCCGAAAAAGGAAGCATACCAGGATTGTGTTTTCCAAAGACAACATCAGCAAAAGCTCTTGCACCTTCAGCTCCCGGATACCCTACCCACAAAATGCCACCAAATTTTGGGTTTTCCTTGACAAAACTTATGTCAACTCCACCACCAGACATGACTATCAGAACAACAGGACCTTTGGAGACACTAGCTACTTGGTTAACAAGCTCAGGCTGGTGTCCAGGAAGTAGGAGGTCTAGTCTATCCTGTTTTTCCCGCTCCACAGATAGATCTAACCCGACTACAAGGATTGTGGCATCAGCTTTCTTCGCAATCTCTAGTGCTTCAGTTATGTACTCATCACTTTCACATGTAACATTGATGCAACCTATTTTGTACTTCACATTCGCGAATGCCGAAAATGCCTCAACAATAGTGATGTTCTTGCATGGCATTCCTAGGAAACAATGCAAAATTGCGAATTAGAGCACACATATAAAGTCCAACAAGCCTCAAGACAAGAAACATTTTTTCTACTTACCATAGTAGTTTCCAAGCACAACCTCGGTGTTATTGGCATGTTGTCCAATCACAGCAAGATTCTTGAACTTTTTCGGATCTAGAGGCAAGGTCTTGTGATCATTCTTGAGAAGAACGATTCCTTCCCGAGCTGTTTGTACTGATAACTCAACGTGTTCATTTGTGCATATGTCTTTCTTGCCAAGAGCTTGCAGGCTTGGAATCCCATCAAAGAACCCGAGTCGCATTAGGAGATTATAATTGTTTGTTAGAGACTTGTCTATATCTTCCTCACTTATCAACCCTTTATTCACTGCCACTCTAGAAAGCTTCCTGGCACTTTCTCCACAATTCACGTCCACACCTGCATATGAAAATTAGGAAAATGAAGAATAAACCTAAGGTACCTGATTCCCATTCTCTAATCATTTTTCTGACCAAAATAGTTCTAATCCAAACACTAAAAATGAAAATCTCGTTCATATTCTGATTCTTGATTCTCATTTCCAAATGCTACCTAATTAAGATATATCAGGTACACGAGATTAGTACTAGCCTGCTTTTATGGATTGTGCAACAGCGTCAATTGGCGTGTCGTTGAGGAAATGGTGGGATCTTGATATTTCAAGAACAGCATCACAATCTGATATTACGTATCTGAAAAAAAGCTCCTATGTCATTTGAAACACCAAGAAGTCAAGACAAGAATAAAAAAAAAATGCAAGTGATCTTATTGGGATTCATATTAGTACCCATGAAAGTTCCATTCTCCTCTAAGGGTCTGATTCAAGAGTCTCGGATCAGCACAAACAGGAATGCCATTGATCGCATTGTAAGAGCACATAACACTACTCGCTTGACCTTCTTTAACGCACATTTCAAACACAGGGACAAATGTTTCCACCATATCTTGTTCTGTTACCTTCAGAAGGAAATGAAAACCAAATAAGTACTTAAAACTCGAAACCTACACAAAATTAGGGCTTTCAAGTTACCTTAGCATCAAAATGATAACGATCAATTCGCTCGCCATCACCTTGCATCCAATCATCCATGTCATGTGCTATATAATGCTTGCAACAACCAGAAACCTTGAGGGGTTTCTTGGTCAAATCCGTAATGCTCTCAGTTCCCTCTACATCTTGGAGGCCTCTTACAAAATTAACACCATATAAGCCTGCAACTAGAGGATCCTCTCCCGGAGTCTCTTGAGACCTTCCCCATCTAGGATCTCGAACTATGTTAATGTTCGGGGTCCAATATGTTAGCCCAGCATGTCCAAGATTGTACATAGCTCTCGCTTCTGTTGAAACAACCTAAAGAACAATAAATTCCATTAACAAATTCGAAATCAAGCTAAACAAAGTATAGTTAGTTTTCTCCTTTGATTACAAAACTCTAAGCTCAAATGCAGACAAGATTCGAATGTTTTATCTACCAAGAAAACCATAAAGGGGAAAACTAAGTACACAAAGTTAATCAC
This sequence comes from Pelargonium cotyledonis, assembly GCA_036897625.1. Classification (NCBI taxonomy): domain Eukaryota; kingdom Viridiplantae; phylum Streptophyta; class Magnoliopsida; order Geraniales; family Geraniaceae; genus Pelargonium; species Pelargonium cotyledonis. The sequence goes on along the minus strand of JAYMTA010002785.1, from coordinate 4,332 downwards.
ACAAATAAGTGAACAATGAAAATAGCGTTAACTTTGTACACAGACATTCCCATATATCAAGAATTCAATCAACTAGTTCAATTCATGCCCAAATACTAAAATGCATGAATTGAACAATTCAACATTACTAGGAAAAGTTTCTTCCTCAAAAATTCATTGATGGAACTATTGTAAGGAACCAACTCAATTCTCCACAACCCTTTACTTGCTAAGAATTTATACTAAAATGTATTCAAATAAACACCACAACACACAAAATTAAACCTTACCTGAGCAATTTTCTTCCACAAATTCTCATCAAATGTAGCTGCTGTGAGGATCACTTGGGGAAAGCTGGTGGCACCAGGGACCTCAGAATCAAAGGTGACCCCATGTTTTCTTGCAACTCCATGAAGAGCCTCATTCCACCAATGGTAAAGTGGAATCCCTAACCTGACCACTCCATAGGCATCATTTGATAACTGCAAGGCCTTCTCTTCCAGCTCCATTTGGTCTATCAGATCCTTCACTCTGACCTCATAAGGAAGGGACTTGTTGCAAAATGAAAATTGAGCCATGTCTAGTCCAAGATTTTTGTATCTTGCTGGGTCACACACATAGGTGTAGCTGGCGCCATTGGTGGATAATGGAGGGGCTGGACAAATGGTGTTGGTGCAGTTGAGGACTATGGGAGTAATAATTGGAACCAGAAAGAAGATGGTGCAAAGATGGAGCAGGAATTTCAGGATCATGATCTTTGCTTGGATTTGCTGTGTAGAGAGAGATGAGTTGATTTAGAGAAGTTGTGTAGAGACTAGAGAGAGACACAATTGAAGAAGAAAGAGAGGAGAGAGATTGGGACATGTGAGGACTCAAGAGTGAAAAGGCATGCATGTATAATGGTGGGGCCCACTAGTGATAATTGGAAGAAAAAAAAATTAATGCTGGTTGAAAATAATAAAGAAACGGGTAGATGTATGTATATTGTGCGTAGATTGTACCATATCTTAGGTTTTATTGTACGTAGGCTTCATTCTTTCTCTCTCCAAAATATATATGGGTCTCATCTCATCCATTTTCAATGCAGAGGATGTAACCACATATAATAAAAATGTAAGTACATGCACTAATCATTTTTCAAAATAATAAAAAAAGTGTTTGAATGTTGGATGAAAATTAATGTTGGTTCAACGAATGGATTCAATAGAGTGTTATACTCATTCTCTGTCTCTAAATAACTGCGTAGTCATATGTATCCTACAATACATATCGTGATATGATACACTCAAACACTATGGTCTATGTATAGATATGCACATATCCTATGTGCATGAATCGTTAGGGGATCTATATATGGATCCAATCAATATTCAAAGGCCCTTGTCAATTGGTATACCCCAAAGAACTTGGAAGATGGGTATAGAGGGATGGTTGGTGACTGCTCAGCTGAACCCACAGCTAATGCAGAATATACACTGTCATCTGTTCCTCCAGTTGTGCTATCACCGTTGAAGATATTTGCGTCGCCGTCGAAATCAAAGTCAGTGAAATACACATGCCTTGAAGTTACGGGGCTGACTTCAATGTCACCGGCTAGCATTCCCACAACTCTGGACATAGGTTGCCGGAGACTTGGTGATGTTTGAGTGCACAAAAGACCGATTTCTATTACTCTTTTCACTTCTTCCTCGTCGAACTCTGGTAATCTACTGTCCACTAGATCGATGTCGCGCCTGTTTTCGTGCAAGTGCCAAGCCTGAGAATCAAGAAACCATGATAAGATCATGACAAACAAGTATCAAGAAACTAGTCTTCACCAAGAAAAAAGGTTCTACATATGTAATGGTTAGAGTACGAAGTTAAGACTTTGCCTCCAATTATCCGCTTAAACTTTTATAACATGTTTGTAACACTTTTCAGAAGTAGAAGTTATTGATGCAACCAATAGGTTAACCACACCATCAATAGTTCTTTCGTTTGCTTCGAACCTATTTTTGCAATGATGACAATAGTTGAAGTCATCCTGAGACAAAAACTTAAGTGAAACAGAAAACCCATAATAAGACGGAAGGAGTATAATTTTATTTTTTCCAACGCAGAAAGACTTTTCTTCTTTTTGTTAGCAAATAATCCTACCTTCTAGAAAGTTGCTTTTGAATAGTGGTACCAAACATCTTCTCAATTGGGTCGGTGTTATGTGGTATCAGGCTCTGATTTACTAACGATTAAGAAACCAATTTATCTTAAGAATGTTAAATGTCGTTTTAAAGTTTTTCATATATATTAAAGAAATAAGTTAAATGAATTTCTCACCCTTAAATAAAAATAAAAAAAACTCATCATTGTAAGTTCACTATCTTTCATAGAAAAGTTATTATGAGAAAGAACATTATAGAAAAATTATGTGCAAATGTGTGATAAAAATAGAAAATGACATTTATTTTGAAATAAAAATTGGACTCTAAAATGACATTTAATTTGAATCGATGTTCTCTTGAAATCTATACGCACATGAAGAATTATTCGGGTTAGGCAGGGTCATTGATAAACTTGTGACACAACAAATTATACAATAAGCTATAGTTAGTATCTCTTAATACATAATTATAATAATACAATAATAAATATATCACACTAACTAATTAACTTGTATTTAATTTTTTTTTCGAAATAGAAATGAAGACGCCCATATTTTAAGACGAAAAAGTATTATTTATTGACGTACGTACAACATGTATGCATTGTAATTATCTTTTTGCACTTAACTTTTCTCAATTAATCACATGTGTTGGGATTGTTGACTTGTACTTGATGAATTGATCAAGCAAGTCCCTATGAACTCATCCTTGTAAGTTGTAAGATAGCTTCATGCATATTGCAATTCCCACCTCTGCTTCCCTATCACATGACTCTTTCTCTGATAGGAACCTCTTGAACGTCTCTACAGCTCCAAACAAAACTCTTTTTGTCTATGTATCTGATAATTATCTTCTATTCAGTTCATTTTAATTGGTATTGACTCTGTCAATTTTCATCTGAGCAACTAAAAACTTAAAATGATAATTGTGATCCTCATTTTTACTTTTAATACTATAATATTCCAACACATTTGTAAGAAAATTAATATTTGCTATCATTTTTTCTTGAAAGAAAAATCAATGGATTCGTATGTGCTACTTGGAAATTTCCACAACATTTGTAAGAAAATTAATATTTGCTATCATTTTTTCTTGAAAGAAAAATCAATGGATTCGTATGTGCTACATGGAAATTTCCACAACATTTGTAAGAAAATTAATATTTGCTAGCATTTTTTCTTGAAAGAAAAATCAATGGAATCGTACGTGCTACGTGGAAATTTCCACAAGGGAAAAGTTAAGAATGCTACAAAAATGTATTGGATGGACTGATCAGTGTGTGGATGAGAACATAGCTTCACCATTATCATTTATCAGTCGACCCCACCAACTTCATCACTGTATAATTGTACCATAATGGCCATAACTTTGGAGAAACAAAACTGCTATTTGCTGTCTACTCGATCTCTTAGATTATTCTTTCCCAGTTTTATGAGTTGTAGCCAACACCAAGCATAACCAAAGCTATTTCTATGTGATTGTTGATAGCTAGTGATGGATCCAATATTGGGTTTGTTCACGGCTGCTGAAGAAGGTAACACAGAGGAGTTGCAGAAACTTTTGAGAGATGATCGTTTTCTCCTAGAAAGTGTCGGGGCTTGTGGTGTCAATTCTCCTCTTCACATAGCAGCCATGCTAGGTCACCTTGATTTCTTGAAGGAGCTCATCAACCACAAAAGCTCGTACCCCAGCTCCAACAACGTTGGAAAATACGTCCAGGAACTCAACCAGCATGGCTTTAGTCCCATGCACCTAGCGGCGGCGAACGGGCACACCGCGGTGGTGAAGGAGCTGTTGAAGATCGGTAAGGAGGTTTGTGAGGTCAAGGGAAAAGATGGATTGACTCCTCTTCACTGTGCCTCCATCAAGGGAAGAGTTGAAGTCGTTGTGGAGGTTCTTGAAGCTAAACCAGATGCTGTTTTTGCGGTCAACGGTGCTGGTGAGACTTGTGTCCATGTTGCTGTGAGGAACAACCAGGTTGAAGCTCTTAGGGCATTGGTGGAAGGGCTCAAGGGCAATAACATGTTGGAAGCACTCAACATGAAAGATGAGCATGGAGACACTGTTCTCCACATAGCTGCGGCTACAAGAAATCGTCAGGTAATATTTAATCAACTACGTCTCATATATATATATATATATGGCTGTCTCAGGGATTTCAAGAGCCTATTGTCACGCCCCAAGCATTTTAACCAAGCGAGGACGTGCGGCACTT
>JAYMTA010002784.1:0-15678 GCA_036897625.1 Pelargonium cotyledonis | reverse complement strand
GTATACCTGATTGTGGCTGGCCAGGAAAGGAAGGCTGCTATCCGGTCAACTCCGCTACCGTCGTAGAATTGCTGCGTCTGAGGCTTGTGAAATCTATTGTGTGCAAGTGGAGGATGATAAACATATCCTGCGTGACTGTTTGATAGCTCGTCGGGTTTGGGATGTGTTGGCCCCTATATGCTTGATTTCGGGTTTCTTCTTAGCTAATATTGTGGACTGGGTGGATCTTAATCTAGAAAAAAGCTCTTGAGCGGGTCTGCGATCAGCCCTGGGGTATTTTTGTTTAGTGCAGCTTGTTGGCACATTTGGAAGTGGAGGTGTGGGTTAATACTTCAAGCTCATTATTCTGTCCCACATAATCTAGTTTCGTGTATTTTGGGAGAAGTGGCTCTATAACATGGGGCGGTTGAGGCAAACCGGGTGGTGCCGACAAGACAGCATGTGCTTATTGGTTTGTCGAAGCCCAGTCCGGGTTGGATAAAACTCAATTGCGATGGAGTAGTCAGGGGTCAGCAAGATCAAGCCTCCTTTGGGGGTGTTTTCAGGGACTTTGAAGGTAGATGGGTGCTGGGTTATGCTGGTTCTCTTGGTCGGAGCACAGTCATCGTGGCTGAGTTGGAGGCTCTCCGAGCAGGTCTTTCTATTGCTTGGGACAGGGGCTGGAAGCAGGTGGAGTGCGATGTTGATTTGAAGCTCGCTGTGCAACTGGCTAAAGGAAGGGTCTCGTGTGGTTGGACTGTTGATGGTCTGGTCTTTGATATTCAGGAGCTGTTGAATCGAGAGTGGCATGTTCGTGTGAGACACTGCTATCGCGAAGCTAATGGGGCCGACAAGTTGGCGGAGATCGGTCAGAACGTTGTTGGGCGTCAAATTTTGTTTAAGACTGTGCCAGTGATTGTTGTTGCCCAGATGGAGCATGATGCTCAGGGTTTGGGGACGCTGAGAGCTGTTCCTCTGCTCGCTGCTAGCTAGTTTTTTTTTTTTTTTTTTTTGGCGTTTCCTTGTGTACCCAAAAAAAAAAAAATAGTAGTGGAGTTAATTTATTTATTATAGTATCAATAATCCACCAAAAGATTGTGAGAAATGACACAAAATTGATGAAATTATTATCGCTTGACTAATCTTAATTAACGGTAGTGACAAGTTACAAAAAGTCTTCCTTGCAATTACTTTATTTCAGACTTTATTTAAAAATTAAAAAAAATAATAATAATAAAAAAAAACTTGAAAGCTATTTTATTTTTTCAATTTCGACAATGAAACATTCTCAATACTAATTGGAGGACAATTCCCTCCCTAATCGCATGAGTTGAAGGCTACTTATGCTACACATATTTTTGGACTTAGAGATCTTCTCGCATAAATAAACTGAAATCTTTCTCTACAGGCTGAATCACTTGTAATACGCAAATATTATCCGACTTCAATTATGCTCAATTGGCCATTTGACTCAGAGGGACATGATCACTTCCACCACTTGAGTCTAATTAGCACCGACCCACATAATTAAATTGAAGATATTGATTTCTTTAAAATGTCAGATACAGATGGAGATATAGTTTTAAGGTGTAGGTTTGGGATAGGGTTAAAGAGAAATGCCCCCACAATCTTTGCTAATAATTTTATGGAGCTTATGGTTTTAGCATTTGAAATCTGCTGCAGCCACCAGGATTGACCAAATTCATGGAATTTTACAGTTGTATCATTATTTTTTTCTTCCACATTTTAGAAAAACAAACACATAAAGTTAGGGGGTAACAAATAGTACGACATTTTACATTTTTACTCTAAATGTATGAGCCAAACAAACGAATTATGAAATTTTGACACCATCCTAATTATTAACGACTTGAGTCACTAAATCTAGAACCCGACACAAACTCCTTCCAGCTGAGCCCAAATCTATTTAAACCCAAAATGTGAGCCAAATAAAAGTTTGAGTTTCTTTCAATATAATAATTCTTTTGTAAACATGATAAAATACAACAACTTGTGCTGAAGATAAAAAGTTCATATATTCTTTTCCTTAAAAAAACAAGAAAAATATTATATATATTCCACTGAAAAAGCCACTATATTGTAATATCACAGCCACTAAATTGCACTGATGATCTGTTTAAATACCACCATAGGAACTACCAGCTACAACTCTCTGATTTCCTTCCCTTCAACCCATATTCATCTATATATATAGTTTCTGTATCTATATATTATAAGCAAAAAACACACAAAACTCATTAGCTTCTGCAACCATCATCGTATCAATCAATCCAAGGTACTTTTTTGTATCCCAAGTTGTTCTTATATAATTTTCAAACTTTTGTTGTTGTTGTTGTTGTTGTTGTAGAGAATATGGTTTTCTTTACATGTTTTACATATAGAGAGAGTTTTGTGCTAGTCGTTGTTCGTGTGCTGCACGACCAGACACGAACGCAACATGTTTAGTAATTATATTGCACGATTTAAGCGGGCAAGTTTACGAACATAATACACGACCGCGACACAACACTTCTAATTAACACAATAACAAAATAGGTTGTGCTGACTCAACCACGACTCAACACATACGTGATTAAGCTTAATTTACTATTGACATTCAAATATGTTAATTTTATGCCTTGTTACAATGCGAATTGTGAGCTCGTTGACAAGTATTTGGTGCAGTTTTGATATATATAAAAAGGTGGAAATGGACATATGGGGACTGTTGATAGTGGCATTGATGCCAGTTTTGAAGACTCTGTTGATTACAGCACTTGGTTTGTTGCTCGCACTACGTCGTTTTGATCTCTTGGGTCCAATTTCAAGACACAATCTCAACAACGTACGTAACCACTATTCTTCATCTCATGTATATATATATACACACACATATCATAGAAAAGGTATTGAATGAAGTGTCCCAAATATATGTATTTTATGTGTTTGAAACACTTGTAGACATCGATATGTAGATAGCAACACAATTTATCGATAAGTTGAAATTTAAGGGCGCAATAGTAAAAAAAAATGAAGTTAAATCTTATGGGACCATGACACCCATTTGTTTGGATTCACTATGAGAAAAAGACTTATCAGCGACAGAATAGTCTCCGACCTAAAAATCGTCGTTGAACGACGATCCCCTTTGTTGGTGTTTCCGTCGCAAGTCATCAGCGACGCTTGAATCAACGACGGATGACATTTCGTCGTTAGTCTGTCATTGAGCTCAATCAACGACAAAACTAGAGTGACTAGCAACAAAAAATTATGTCACTTGTAAGCCTTTTTCTTTTAGTGGTCGGGTTAGTGGATATGATGGTACATGTAAAACTCGTCACTAATTCATATTTTTGCCCCTGTTGTTTAGCTTGCATTTTATGTGTTTGCTCCATCACTTGTTGGTGGATACCTGGCTGACACAATCACCTTGAAAAGCTTGTTGACCATGTAAGTTCAGCTCTTCTTGAATAAGCTCAGTACTTTGTTCCTAGCTAATTGTATATATATTTGTGTGTAAAAACTTTGGTTACAATATGTATGTGTAGGTGGTTCATGCCAGTGAATATACTTCTCACATTCATGATTGGCTCAGCTCTTGCTTGGCTACTTAACAAAATTGCAAGAACTCCTCAACACCTAAGAGGCCTTGTCATTGGTTGTTGCTCTGCAGGTAGCGTTCGGATTAAAAAAACTGATAAAAAACGAGAATGAGAATGAGATTCTGATTCTTCGTATTTGAATCTGTACGTTTTTAGCCACGAGAATGACTTTGGAACGGGAATCTCAATCTCAGTTACTTTTGTCTCATTGTGTTTGAACAGGAAATTTGGGGAACTTGCTCCTCATTATACTCCCAGAGGTATGCAAAGAGAGTGACAGTCCGTTTGGAGATTCATCTACTTGCACTACAAACGCTAAGGCTTATACTTCACTTTCTATGTCGGTATGCTCTACGATCTTCGATATTTTTACCTGGAAAACGTACAAGTTACTCCGTCTATATCAAAACGAGTGTCAATGTTTCTATTTACTACTGTAACCTTGTGATCATGTGTTAGACAAAAATTCAAGAAACATGGTACACTTATTTTATTTTTCATTTTTTTCAGGTAGGATCAGTATACATTTGGTCTTATGTGTATCCTATCATGCACGCCTGTGCTAATAAAAATGTAGGAGAAAGCAAGATCAGCTTAAAGTCTCCCGGAGACCCCGAAGCAGCGCTTCCTCCCGGGGATGAAACTGATACGTCGCACACTGTATCCGGCCAAGATAAGAAGGTTTTGTCCCACTCTACGTCAATCTTTGTTCATGTGAAATTTCATAAATATGTCACGGGCGGGTGGATCATTTCGATGTTCTTCTGTAGGTGCTGATTTGGGGGAAGATTATGCAATGTGCTAAGACGATTACAGGAAAGATTAACCTGAAAATGGTGTTTGCTCCATGTACAATAGCAGCGGTACTTTTTGACAATTCATGCATAACTAATTTTCAAAATTAAATAGGAAACTCATTTTCATTTTAGAACAAAAATTCAAGAGAAACATATATAACAATTTTTTCCTTGTTTTCTCTTTTAACAGATTATTGGTTTTATCATTGGAATGGCTTCGCCAATCCGAAAACTAATGATTGGTGATAAAGCTCCGCTTCGTGTTATAGAGAGTTCTGTATCTTTGCTTGGGTAAGAACCCTAACAATATATAGTCTTTCATGTAATGTTGTTGCTATAATGTAGTTTAGTTTATATTGAAGCTCTCTCTTGTGCAGGAATGCAACAGTTCCAACCATGACCTTGATAGTTGGAGCAAATCTCCTCAAGGGTATGTAGTCTTTTTGTATGATCATATAGTTTAATCTTTATTACATATGGGAGAGATAGAGATGGCAATTCGGGTGGGATTTTTTTGGGGTCGGGATCAAAAGGCCTAATCTGAATCCAAAAGGGGCGTAGGTTGTGGATTTCATATCAAATTATATAGTAAAATGTGTGGCTTCTCCCGATTGACTCGAGAAGTGATTGTCCATTCTATGCAATGTGGACCGGATTTTGGGCCCGAATAATCAATATTTAAAGAAAAACGCTTAGTTACGTTTCACTTGTATTTTTGTTTCAGGTCTGAAGAAATCGGGACTAGGCATACCCCTGATCATAGGGATCTTAGCAGTAAGGTATGTTGCAATGCCTCTCATTGGTGTTGTCATTGTTAAAGCTGCAAGCCATTATGGGATGGTGGGATCTTCAGATTTGTTGTATCAGTTTGTTCTCATGCTGCAATATGCACTTCCACCAGCAATGGCTGTAGGTAAGTTTGTTAATTCTATCTTTAGCAACACAACGACGAATTTTTGCAACAGAACTGACATTGGTACTAACGTCGTTAATTGTCAAAATCATGTTTCGGGGATACAAACATATGTTACTAAAGCCAGTAATCAACGACAGAATCATTATTGGTACCATTATTGGTACCGTTGTCATAGGGTACAAACCTATGTTACTGGCGTCAATAATCAGTGACAAAACCGACGTTAGTACTAACGTCGTTTACTGTCGGAAACCGATTTGGAGGATACAAACTTATGTTATTGTTCATGAACTTGGATGCAGGTATGATCACTCAGTTGTTTGATGCTGGTCAAAGTGAATGCTCAGTCATTATGCTCTGGACCTATGCAGTAGCTTCAATCTCTCTCACACTTTGGTCAACATTTTTCATGTGGATTGTGACCACATAGTTCATTTCAGAGACTCTAAATTTTGTATATTTTTTCAGCAATGCCAATATCATATTTGAATACATCATTTTCATTTGATGTTTTTTGCTACCAGAACCACAAAACTAACAACAAAATTGGCAGAGCCAATGTTTGATTCATGAACAGCAGTAAGGTGAAATGAAAAAAAATCAAACATCCGAACCGGTCTTCGAATATCATATCAAGAACATAGCACTTAAAAACACCAGCAAAAATGGATTCTACACTCGTCGTTGTATTCAAGAGATCATGACTACACAACATCTAGATACAGAATCAAGTTTGCTAGAAAAAACGTTTAGCTTTGTAGATCAGGTTTTGCATTGGATCAAGGATACATCTACATATTCGTATATATATGCATAACTTGTTCATGTAAACAGTGCCAGAAAAATGTCATGACATATCACCTAGTATGTTAGATTGACAGAAGAAGGAATTACGTTACCAACCACATGAAGAATGTTGACCAGAGAGTGAGTGAAATTGACGAGGAGACGTAAGTCCATAGCATTATCACTGAACATTCGCTCTCACTGACTCCAAACAGTTGAGTCATCGTACCTGCCAAACCGCACAAAATGAATTTTCGAGTCAACACCTGTATTACTACGTTGTAACAGACAAGATTGTTTTACCAATGTTTATTGCTGGAGGAAGTGCAAACTGTAGCATGAGAACGAACTGATAAAGCGGATCTGGCTTCACAAAGTGGAAATGGACAGCGCCTTTGACAATAAGGACGCCCAACATTGGCAAGGCGACGTACCGGACCAATATGATCCCAATAACAAGTCGCAGCTGCGCCAGTGACCCTTTTATACCTAAAGCAAATCTAGCAGAAATGAGTGCACTATGTCGTGAGATATAATCAGTTGCGATCAACAATTACCTTTTAGGAGGTTTGCGCCCACTATCAAACTGACTGTTGGAATAGCTGCATCCCTGCAAAACAGAAACAATGCGAAAATGATAAAGATACAGAGCCTAGCTACACATAAGGAAGATAATCCGATGAACTAAGTCGGTTGCTCCCGGTGACAAGAGCTACAGTCCTGGGACATCTACAAGTTGTGTATATGTTTTCTCATTTACTCTACTTCAAGAGTTTTTATGAAAAGATCAAAGTTATGAAAAAAAAAAGTTAACACATGTCAAGCCAAGCCCTGATCATCAGGAAACAAAGCAGTCTAGTGGCTGGATACTCACCCCAGAATCAGTGCTGAGTCTTCAAGAACACGAAGAGGAGCATGATCGCCAATAAATGCTTTTCGAAACGAAGGAGTTAGACCGATTATGAACCCAACAATCTGTTCAAGAAAAGAACAAGTATTTTAGTATACCTAAAGCAAACCTTAATAATAGGGTTTCACTTGCACATTTTTACATAAATCATTTATTTCATATTTTATCCATGTGAGTCTTTATTTCAGAATGTTTGGATCACATTTAACTTCAATAGAATATATATGAACCATTATCATACCGCTCCAGCCGTCGAAGGCGCCAACATGTGCTTTAGGTTCATCTTTACTGCCCACTTCTTCAAGTGTTGCTTGATCTTCCTTAAGATAGAGACCTGTCAAAAAGAAACTCCGAGAAAGTTAGTTACAACTGCTAATGCAAATGAGAGATAAAATTGCAAAACAGGCTCGTGCCATACTCGTGCCATGGTGGTAAGCAACCAATAAAACAGGCTCTAGAGAGGAAAATACACCAAGGTATAAGCTTTGCAATAAAGTTAAAATTCAGAACAACCTCTGTTTTTTCCCCTGCTACTGCGTTTTCAAGTTCAAAATGATCTTCACTGGTGCTCAATGTCAAAGGAAGTAGCTGGCCCTTGGGACATTTTGAAATATTTTCAGGTGTTTCTCTGATAGAAATTGTAGTTGTGGAGTTGTCAATCTTAGGCGCTTGAGGGCTCTTAAGCGAGAAAAGTCGCACTAGATTGTATACGTAAGACCACATGTAGATAGCTCCTATCTGGAGTACCAAAACAATGATAAAATGTTCAGGCGATTCTGGGGTTTCTACGATTTATCTGTAGAGCACACATCTCGGTAACATAGAGCCAAGTATTATGCCATCATTAATTTCATTAGACTATAACCAAGTCAAGAACATACTGCCATAGAGAGTGTAGCATATGACAGTCCCCGTGCATGACAGGCAGCAACGGGTCCAAACGGACTGCCTTTTTCTTTACAGACCGCCGGAATTATGATGAGAGGCATCAGCCCCAAATTTCCTGTTCACGTAAACCACAAAGAGATTTTTTTCTAGAAAACGTTGTAACACAGAAATGAAGCGCAGCTTAAAAATAGAGACACCTATGAGAGGATGGTTTGTTGCCACAATCTTTGAAGTTTACAATATGTTTCCATTTACTGTGAGACAACAAATTTTAGCTAGGAACCGAAATATTTAATCATTTTTTTTATTGCTCTATTTTTTCATAGGAATGCCCATGATAGCTAAAACCCCAAAAGGTACAATATCTGGGAAGTTGTTGGCTTTATTGTAGCATTAGGTAACTTGTGAATGTTGGGGTTGCATAAATGGTAAAGGAAATAACAAAAAAAATGTGTTTAAAAAGGTTGTGGTGATTTACTGCGGTAGACGTGAGTTGTGATTGATGTTATAAGCTTATAATTAGTTACTTACCAAAGGCAAATAACCTAAATTGTCTAAAAACAAAAACCTACCTGCAGCACAGCAGCCCAATACGAGGCCTCTTAATTCATGTGGAGCTTTGGCGGCTTTTATAACTATCAAGCCAAGCAGCGAGCCAAGAGTAAATGTGAAGAGAATATTGAGTGGCATGAACCACCTGTATGAAGAAACAGAAGCACATAAAATCCCGGAAAAAAAAAATACAAAAACAAAACCAATTGGAAAAAAATGACTCGTTCACAATTCTGTCAAAGATAAACTCACAGAATAATCAGGCTTTTCATTGTTATTGTTCTAGCCAGGTTGCTACCAACAAGTGCCGGATTGAAGACGAAAAACACAATCTGTACAATATGAACACATTGGCTAAGGAAATCGTTGACTTCGATAAAAATTTGAACTTATAGGCCAATAGGTGCTCATGCCAACATAACAAAGAACACATCAACACTGGGCCCTATTTAATTATCAAGAAAGCAAGGAAAAGTAGCAAATGAAACTTATAATATGATCACCGACTCACCGTCATGCTTATTTCAAGATAAAATGGCATGTTTTTTAATACACATGCACACATTTTCAATACAATAAGCAACTCATGCCACAATAGAACATATTGATAGCATGTTCAAGTGTACTTACCCTGTTCAAGTGCTTCCGTGCATCCTCCCCGAGTAAACCAACACGGTCAATCGCTAGAAATGAACCCACAGCGGTGAGAAGAAGAACCTTCAAAACCGCTGTTAGTGCAGCTATGAAAAGATCCAGAAGCCCCATGGCCAAAGTACTGAAGTGTCAAATTCTCTCGTACCATTCAACTGAAAATTGAAAATAAAATCAACAAAACGAGGACCAAATGAATTATCAGCTCCAATTGGTTGAAACTCTAAATTCTAATAAAACTATCGAAAAAGAACGCGAAGCAACTTTCATCACTTTCTTATTACATAGCTACACAACTAAAGAATCTCCAAAATTCATATTTTAAAATGTATATATAAAACAAAAGCTAATACTTTCTTATTATCTAAATCCCAATCCCACAACTTATAGCATTACAAGCCATATTTTATAGATATAGCTTTGTCTGGCTCTGGCTGTTCTTCTTCTAAAGAAAATTCACGATTAATTCATGCATGATACCAATTCAACAAATGCATCACACGATGTTGGTTAAAACCAGAACAAACATTACACTGAAATGAAGGAGCATAAGAACGAATATAGAACAGATTAGGCAAGTTGTAAAGTCTCCAAAATAAACAAAACAGAAATGATCTCACGCGAACTTGATCCATACCATGTAAGACTACAAGTTAGAACTTCAAACACTCGAAACGCTTAAATAAGGTCATTCACTATAACCTTCAAAAATATCTCCCTCTAAACTCTACGTCACGCAACCCATTACTGCTCAGTGATACATAAGGCAATATTGGTTAATGCATTCTAATTAAGCATGAGAACTATTAATTCCATGATCAGCAAGCAAACAAACAAACATACAAACAAGCAAGACATTACTTCATATAATTGAAAAAGAAAATTCAATGGAAAGATGGAGGCTATCCAATCCACTGACTATAACTCATGCATGATACCAATTCAGCAAACGCATCACAGGATGTTGGTTAAAACCAGAACAAAGATTTACACTGAAACGAAGGAACATAAGACAGAACATAGAACATATTAGGCAAGTTTTAAAGTCTCCAAAAACAACAAAACATAAATGATCTCACGCGCACTCGATCAAAACAAAGTAAGACTACGAGTTAGAACTTCAAATACTCGAAACGCTGAAATAAGACATTCACTAAAACCCTCACGCTACGCCAAACAACTCATTACTGCTCAGTGATACATACGGCAACATTGGTTAATGCATTCCTATGAAGCAAGAGAACTATCAATTCCATTATCAGCAAAAAACAAGACATTACTTCATAAAATAACTAACAACCCAAAGTGGTAATGTTTAAAATGGAAAATAAGCTAATGGGTACCAATCAGTCCCTCATAATCAGTGACAAAACATTCCAATCAACCATTACCAAAAGCAACTATAAAATCCCATTTGGACAAACAACCATAAAATCGCATCAGAACCCACTACTGTGGGCTCAAAGTAAAACAAAACCCAATAACCAAAAACCAATCTTTGGCTCAAATCACACACAAAGTGATCGATGTTCACGATTTCACCAAAAACGGAAACAAACCCACATTTCTGTATACCAAATTTGGGGCAAAAAAATGAGAAAACAGGGTAATGAGAAAATGGAAAATGTGAGGAGATAAAAGGAATTACCAGAGAGGTTGTTCCATGGAAGCGAAGCAGCTGATTGGGGTTTTCGAGAAGAAGAGACATTGTAGAGCTTGTGCAGAGCGAGAGAGGTTGAGGCACCGCCAAGTTCTGCTCCGAAAAATGTGGAAAAGTATATATAAAGTGCAGAGTAGTTAGCAGAGCTGGAGGTACACTTGGCGATGGTGGGTGTCTGCCACGTGGCAGGACCCACAACAAAATCAATAGGAACAATGCTTGTTAAGTATATAATATCAGAAGTTCTCGTGTCGACAAATTTATAAGAAAATGACGGTGTTATACATGAGTTATTATTCAATTAGATATAATATCATGTATTTTTAACTGACTTCAATAGATAAATTAAGTTGTTGTAGAATAAACATTGATGCTGCCCGGGTCTTATTTTGGTTCTTGACTAGGATGTCCACACCCGAGCATGCATAAATGATCATAAAGATAATTGAATTATTTGTCACTTTCAGCAATCAAATTTGTAATCAAATAATAAAAGCACTAAATTACAAAGAAGATGTTATCGTCACAATTGATATGAATTTATATGCTTGGTTTTCAAAATACGCTCTCAAAATTTGTTGTAACAAATAGTAGTCTTGAGATGTGCACTAATTAATTTGAAGACCCGAATAATCTATTTAAAATAGTCCATTGTAAATGATATAACCATCTTCTTCAACCCTTTTTTTTTGTGCTGTAGTTGCTTATTAATCTAATGCTCAATTATGGTCAAAATGGTTTCACTTGTTTTAAGCTTCAAGTTCCCATGGTGATATTGGAATTGTCACTCAATGAAATCATATTTTTCAGGTTTGGAAAATGAACCCAAGAGGTGTAGTTAAAACTCGCCGATCGATTCCCTTCTATAACAAGAAACCATTTTCCGTAAACTCTAGCACTCTACTACTTCATTCGTTTTAAAATAATTATATACATTGTTTAAAAAATTGTCTCACTTTTAAAGCATTTCAAACGTGACTTTACAAAAAATGCTCATAATAAAAATAATTTAAACAAAAGATGACTTAGCAAAACCTTTGTAAAAGTTCGAAGAAGAAACAAACTGTTAAAAAAAATACTAAAGTAAAATTTTAAGAACAATAGAGTGAAATATATACCCGACCAAAATAAATCTCACATATTAACATCCCGAAAAAATAGATCATAAGATGGTGTCTACAATTTCGCAAAAGATGATAGCAAGCGGTAAGAGATTGTGTAAATGATGACAACTACAAGAACAAAATTGACTGTGTAAATGTAACAACCTGTATTTATTTAATAGGCGATAACAAAATAGACTAAAACAGATAAAACCACCACCGATCAAAAAAAGTAGACAAGGGTTAAAAACACATTGTTAGAAACATAAAACTAGTCTAAAATAAAATACAATTGTTATTCTATTCAATTTAGCTCAACATAGCTTCCTCCGTAATCCTAACAAACATCTCATACACTTTCATGGCGATCTCGTCCGCTGAACTTAAAATACAATCGTCTTCCACCTATTTCCATAAGTAAAAAACACATTCTTTAGTAAAGTACTTACCCTTTGATTATGTGAAAACAAAAATGTAAGAAAAACAGTACGCTCGTTTTAGGACGGAAATGGTATTAAATACCTTAAGATTGAGGGTATAAAGGACAACTTGGTCATGACTGGTGGTGACATTGAGGTGGAGAGTTGTGAGACGCAAGCTGTGCAGCGCCGAAACGACCCTCAAGAGCTGCTTTGGCCGCCGTTTTGACCTTATTTTCAGGATTGCATGGCTGTCCACCATTGTCACCTCTACGTCCGCAACTCCGGGCTGAGTCACCGTGTCGTCCCGGTGACACAATCTCGCCCTGTACTGCGGGAAGACAAAAAACTCAGAGAACGGCGCCGCCACAGCTCCGCCGTCAGATTGTTCCTTAATCTCTGTCTGAGCTCCAAGTGTGTGTAGCCTATGTTCCAGCTCCTTCACATAATTTATGGCTCCTCCCACTATTGATGCTTGATCACCCTATATATACAAATAGATTGGGGCTATAATGTAACAATTCGAATGCTTTTTCTAACCAATCAGTAATAGTTGTACATTAGATTTGAGTTTTGAGTTGTCAATTCGTGTTGTTAAATTGTGTATGGCATGAAATTGGTGTAACCGTGACGTGTTTGTGTTAGAGAACGCAACACGTTTAGTAATCGTGGCATGCTCATGTTGGGCCTCCAAAATATGCACATATTATTCAGTAGTGCGTGACATGTGCGACACACCTATTTAAGTGTATTTTTGTTTAATTACAAGACCATATCATGCTGGAAAATGTTGGGACAAACAAATTGATTCTACTGTGCATAATTGTCAGGTTCTTGTCAATCATGTCGAGTCGAAACGAGCAATTTAGTTATTGTATTAAACATGCACTGTTCACAATTTGTCGTGTCGTGTCATGTTCGAATATAACCGTCCGACCCTATTATTTCGTGTTAAATCGTGTTGCTGACAACCTAAATGCTCTAGTTGAGATTATGCTGTAACAATTTCAATGCTTTTCTTACAATTCACACACCCAATGATTGCAAGATTAAGGCATACAAGTAAGTTTATATTCTATTGTAACGAACCGAATGTTTTTTCTAGCAATTCACGTACCCGGTGAACGTAATATTCCGGCATGAGGGACCGGAGCTCGGAGAGGTACTCGTTCATCTGTTTCCTCCGGTTGCGCTCCACAGCAATGTGAGTCATTCTCTGCTTCTCAATCTCCTCATTGTCCTTCCTCCTCCTCGGGCGGCGTCGTTTCTGGCGTACTGATCCGGCGGCCGCCTCCACGTACTCCGACGGCGGCTGGTCGCCGGAGTTGGCATCGGAGGGGGAGTCACGGAGGTTCAATTGGCTAAAAGAGGGCATCATGGAAATGGAAGAAGCGGGAAGAGGAGAGCAATTCCAGTTTCCTAATTCACAATTGAAACTTTCTGTTTGGTTCTCGAGAAAGTTACATGCTCCTCCTCCAAATTGTAAGAAATTGGAGACATAATTTCTGTTAGTGTTGAAGGGATCATGAGTGGAAATGGATGTTTCTAGAGACATCCTCTGTTTCTGAGAACAGTAAAGAAATGGAAATGGAGGAGATACTAATAAAGAGGGATTGTGTTCACTTTGATGGGATCTTTATGGATTGATGAATCGATCTTTTTAAAGGCTCTTTCATGTGAAACAAATGTACAGCATATTGCTAGTGAATTGCTACAAATTTATACAAGGAAATAGTAGTAAATTGTGATATATATTCATACATGTGTACATGTCGATGAGTTATTGGTTGAAAATCGCTAAAATATAAAAACATTAATTGAATGGACGATAAAATTTCATTGAAACATATATTAGTAGAGTAATATGGGCATCAGTTGACTGATATAAGGTTATATCAGTCAACCTAATGAGGTGATGACATCTCATTTAAAATCATGGATCCGGACGGGTCGCTCCGCTCCCACAAATTTACTTGGGTGGGAATAAGTGATTTTAAATAAGGTGTCATCATCTCATTGGCTTTCTTAAGTTGTGACTGATATAAACTTATATCAGTCAACTGATATACATTTTACTCATATTAGTATCATAATGTGGTACAAACATTGTAACGTGTAATTTTTGTTGTTTAGGCAAAATTTCCAGTTACATTAGTACATCGATCTTCTTGTAATTATGTAGATTCGGTGTACGATATTTGTTTCTATAGTTTTCTGAATTGGGTATTAATAATAGTTAATAAGATTATGTGTTTATTAATGTGACTTTATTTGAATGAAAATATATATTTATCACCAACTTATTGTAATATTCTTTTGTAATAGATTTTCTTTTTATCCTTTTTTGTGTTGTAAGTTCTTATATGAAACAGTGAAAACCAAGAGAATTTATTCTTGAAGTTGAAGGTGGGCACATAGAAAAGAAAAGCATACACTTGTCGAATCATTGAGGATATAAATAAAATTATTCAAGTCGGGTCTACAAAGCACGTGCGCACAATTAATTAGTTGTGTTTTCATATATAGAACACGCATCTTTGAGGATATAAATGAAATTATTGCGTTTGTTCTATTGTGTATAGTGCAAAAGATCGTGTTCGTGTCAATCACCTCGTTTGTGTCATGTTAACACAGCTCATCTATTTATAGTGTTAAATTGTATTGTGTTCATAAACATGTCATGTTCTTTTATGACAAAAACATAAATTTATCAAACAAAGTGTTTGATCTTCACATATTTTTGCTCATTTCAACTACTTCAGCTAACATTTTATCTCAATTGACATGACGATGGACAAAACATTAGACGGTAAAATTTATATTCTATCAGCCCTATGATCAAATTTGAGTAAGAGAATTACTCGAAAAACACCCAATAATCGAAATTGTTAATATTGTCCAGCACACGAGCATGAATATATCCATTACAAAAACATCGTTGTTTATCCCATTCTAGCACAAATTCATTCAATTTTGACGTGATTTGGCCCAAATAACATATGAGACAACCAATTAGAATAGTAGTCCAGGAAAATCTAGTTCATGATTCATTTGGACTCACACATTATGTACTCAACAAATTTAAACACTCTCAATTACATTAGACATCTCCAATGTTTTCTACCAGCCTCATACAACAAGATTATTTCTCCTATAAATATGTTATTGATTCCCTTAGAAAATTAAGTGATCGCTCTGATTTTTTTATAACGGATGTTACTGGTAGAAGGATACATTTAAGTACGAACCAAAGTAAATCGAATTTCTAACCTATGAAATCAACCAATAATCTCTAACCAACACCAAGACATTTGAAGTTTACAATTGGGATAACCACCTTTTTGGTGCCCAAACTTTCAAAAAATACCCAATTTGGTGCCCAAACTTTTATTTCTCCCAATCTAGTACCCACACT
>JAYMTA010002783.1:0-15681 GCA_036897625.1 Pelargonium cotyledonis | reverse complement strand
TGACGTGGCAGGACGAGCTGGCATCCGCACTGATGTGGCAGTCACAAACCGGCTACAATAAGTTAGTTAGACTTTTTTGCAAAAAATGGTAAGATAAAAGTTGGAAACTAGACAAAACTCTAATTGATGGCTAAATCAAAAATACTGGTAAGTTCAAGAGATTTTGTAGCATTCTAGCCTAGTTTTTTTGGTTGTAAAGTACTTTTATGTTTTCTTGGTTTCTGTTCAATTAGTGTATGTGGCTTTGCTTTTTCCAATTTTTAAAAAGCTCACTATAATGCCTTCTATTGCTTGATTCTATCCATATTTGAGATTTTACAAGGAATTATTTTTTACCAATCTTATTAGGGTTTTGGTTCTAACTTTAGTTGTTCCCAATCATTGTCTCAGACCACTTCCTCTCAAGGAATATTTCAGAGCAGCTAGTATTTCACTTTGTTCACTTCATAGTTCGTTGGACGTGGTCAGAACAATTTGTCATATTTCAAGCTCTACAAGGATGGTGCTGAATTCGCCGCTGATGATAGATTAGGGGGTGGCTGAGTTCTTCAGAATTGGTTGGATGCAGTCTGAGGCGATGGTCGGGCTTGGTCTTTTGGGTGCCTTAGACCCAGAGTCGACGAAATTCCTAACGATATGTGAAGGCTTATCTTGGACTGCTCGAAATGGTTGGGATAAGGTGGTTTGTGCGTTAAAGACGAAGGAGAGGATTTTTCCAGTGCCTTGTATTTCGTTGGATGTGAGACAATTGTTGATTGGGTCGGGGCATTAGGTCTGGCTTACTCGTCAAAACTTGTATCGGTCACTTTTGAGGTTAATATAAACTTTTTAAGTTTCTTAAAAAATATAACTGTTTGAGAGTAACATCAAATCTCTCCCTACTCAAGAAATAAAAACTGTTCAACATAAATTATATTAAAAAAAAATTAGAAAAGCTTTAGTATTGCCATCATTTTCTTTTGTGCCCAAGAGTATTTAAATCCTATTAATCACATCTAACGTACATAATTATGGTAAAAAAAATTATATAGAATAAAGTGATTATACAAGTGACAAATTATAAAGATGCAAGTTGTATAGTTTTTTCTTTTTGAATTGACATATAATGCAAAATTGATATGAACCGTTACTCTATATGCAAAACGTTGACCAACAAAACAGTTGATTTTGCTACATTTCAATTCCACTCAAAAACCAATGGACTTATTGGTGAGAACATCCTTTTTTTTTTTCTCTTGCGTTACATTACTGCCAATTTACCACAATTTCAGGACAATTTCATTTTCCAACAACTATTTTAAAATATATATTCTACAACTTTCTAATATTTTATTTATCCAGAAAGTGACTTCAAGCTTTCCAGTGATGCTTAGACAGACCAAAATTAAAGAAAGATGCTCTTAATTAGGCATATATATGTGTTATTCAAGCTTCTTTATTGACCATTTACAACTCTTACCCTTTTTTTTTCTTTCCATTTTGTGCCTTTCAATCCAATCCAATTGGTCAAATTCTTCTTTGCATCTAAATTATCATGAATATTAGGCATTGCTATCATGTTTCAGGTCAATTATTGGTTTTAAGCTGAGAATTATTCTATATGCACAACTGTTTTCATCACACTAACATGATCATTCAAGTTCAATTTTAACAACATATCTCACAATAAGTACCTAATTTACAACTAATTCTAATACGAGCACAATAAGGTTTATTTGCCATCATGATCTGTTCCAAAAATAGCGTAACAGTGACGTCTCTGATTAGAGGATCAAATTTAACATGTTCAATGATAAGAACAAGACGGAATACGAATTAACAAAACAAAATTTAATGAATTTGCTCCACCTAGGTGTCAATGTACATCTTACATTGTGGTGTCTGAGATCAATCCTCTGTTATAACTTCTTCAGCTTCTGACCTCGCAACCCATTTCTAAATGCATCTGCAGTGACCACTTTCCTACCGGGAAGCTGAAGTTCCAACACCTGGTTAGAGTTGCCAAAGCCAAAAATCAATAAGCTGCAACCATATGGACTGCATCTATCTATTAGTTCCGTCCTTTTTTTTCAACGTTTTCAAGAAAATGCAAGATTCTGAAGATATTGATGACATGTTGCAAAACTTCATGGATGAAGTGTGTTTGGAAACAAGAAAGCTACTCCAAACAACATAGATGACTGCTGTCTAGACCTATAGCAATGCAATGCCAAACATAGAAAAGTGCACCAATATATGTTTTGGCAGTCTGGCACCCATCTATTCATCAAGTAAGTAAGAAACGTTATGTTTATATAAAGATGCTAATATGTAGTGAAAAAAATATGTTGAGCAGACCTCAAGTGTAGAACACCCTCCGCATGGAATTACCAATGCACCCTTGATAAAAGTGATGTCGTCAACTTCATTTTGAACATTTTCAGGACTAGAAACTTTTGTAGTGATAATTTTAGGTTCTAGGATATCGCACTGACTAGCTGTTTCATCAATGACTGCAAATTTAGCACGGGTTCCTGGCCATCCTGCAAATGCACGAACCTAGAAAAAGGCTGTGTCATGAGTGACTTCTTAGTCTGATTCAGAGAGAGAGAGGGGAGAAAGAGCACCTTATTATGCAATACTGTTGCGTCCTGCTCAAAGGATAGCCATGACTCCTCAGGAGTTAGCTGAAAAAGGTAACAGGAAAAAATTCTGAGGCTGCCAAACAAAAATACTTGGCTAACACACACACACATTGTTGCCGCAGGCGTGCACATGTCAGATCAACTATTTCTTCTTTTATATTTTCCAGATCTAAATGTTTTCACACTGGTTATTTGCGAGGGGAGAGATATAATGGGGAAAGTTGTGAGGTAATTGGAGGAAAGAAGTATTAATAACAAATGCAAAATATGGAGATAAGTGCAAGAGTTTAGAGACATATCATGTATGTCTGCCTAGATAGGCAGGGAGAGGTAGGATAGGAGGGTAATCAGTAAATTTGAGTTTGTTTTTTAAATTATGAAACCATTTCAGAGTATTACCAACACAGAGTCAACTATGTAAGGTATTTTCAGAAAGTGGAACCCAGTTTTACATGAACAAGTAGATGACCACTGTCTACAATTACACTGGTATCAAATTGAGAGTTTGTCGCTATTAGCATTTATTACCTTTGGAGCTAAGGTAACTTTAGAGTCATCTTGAGGCTGTGCTTTCACCTTGGCCGATCCATCAAATATGGAAGGAAGTTTGCGAATCAAAAGTTTTGATCCTGCGTAATTCCATGCCAGATTATTCATCAATAAAACAAAATACACACACAATCACTGATTCATTAATGAAGTATACCAATCATATGTTAGAAGTAAATAGGTACAATGGAAAAAATATGTAGGCTCAAAATCCATAAGATGGCAGTAGAGGAGATGAGAATGCTTAGGTGGATTTATGGTAACACAAGGAAAGATAAGATTAGGAATGAAGATATCCAGTCCAAGAGTTGGGGGTAGCTTTAATTAAAAATAAGATGAGGGAAAACCACCTAAGATGGTTTGGCATGTCAGGGGTTAATGACATCATGAAGAAAGTTGACAGAATTTAGTCGAATAAACTAAAAGCTATAGTGGTAGGCCTGAGTTTACATCCAAAGTGGTAAGAAAAGAGTCAAAAGACGTGATAATGCATGACTTCACCGAAGAGATATATAGCATTAGATAGGACAGAGTGGACAAGGAAAGAGAATATGAGTAAAAGATCTCAAAGAGCATTGCAAAAGGATTCATGAAGCTGGCCCAACATTGGTTAGGAAATAGTTTAGTTATTTTTTCAAGATACAAATATCCAGAATAAGTAAAAAGAAACAGCAGCTGCTACATATATACCTCAACACACAACTAGAGAGCATAATTACATTAAACAATTTATGTGAAGATTAGTTAGCTACTACTTCAAGTAACTCAAATTATAAGGTGCAAAAATATTAACACTATGAAAACAATAATAAACAAGTGAGGAGAAAAAAATTTACCTATGGAAAATAGCAATTCCAGTAATTCTGGTGCCTGCCATTAGTGGGAAAGCGCTTAGTAAACAGTATCCTCTTTAAAAAGAAAAAAAAGTTGAAGAAATTATGATTATTTATGAGGCTTCTTAGGACTGCAGTCTAAAAATGAAGCTGAATGCCGCAACTATAGTGCATAATCGTTTATGTTGATTGGTGTGTGAAAAAATCCAGCAAATGATGCCCCAACAAAGTTATCAAGAAATGAAAAATAATATAGTATTATTACAAGAAGAAATGAAGGTCACACTCACTCATACATTACTATGCCCATTTTACCTTATAGGTGCCTTCCAAAGTGAAGGCTTTTCAGACAAACAATATTGCATCAGCGTGCCATGTTGCCAACTAATAGATCTCAGATAAACCATTTTCATCTTTTGAATTGAAGTTTTGAACCCAGCAACTGCATACTTTATATGATCCATAAAATCAATAAGTTTATTGTTCCAGACTGGCACCATACGTGTACCTTAATTTGATCATCAACTTCAAATCTTTCACAGGCAATGACAGGTCCTGCATCCAGCGCAAGGACAGTGAATGCTAATGATACTCCTGTTTCTTTAACCCCGTCCTAATGCGTATAAATGTGGTTGTACAACTTATTATAGGAATCACTGAATAAGCATTAATGAACAATAAAGAAAAAGGACAAGAAAGATAGGGAACCTGTAATGCTCTCTGAACAGGAGCTGCACCTCGATACAAGGGAAGCAAACTTGGGTGTACATTGACGGTCCCTGCAAATGTTATATTTGAAGCTAAGAGAGCAATGGGGGCTAACACTTCAACAGATTCAGATTTATGTGTTTAGGTAGATATGTTGCACCAATACCGACACGCGACACGATTCGCGACGCGATTCGGACACACGATTCACCATTTTCAAAAAAATATGACACGATACATTACCGACACGTTAATTTTTTAGTTAAATAAATATTTTATATATAGCAAATTATATGTGTTTATAGGTTTTAATAGTATTGAAATTTAACTAGACAGTATATTAAACTAAAATTAACATATGTTCAATCTAAATAAACAACACAAGTAAAATCTCACAAACAATTAAGAAAAAAAAAACAAGTGATTAAAATACATGAACAAAATAACATAGGCTTTTTTTTTTGAAAAAGAAATAAGCTATGACTTAAAATATTAAATTTTAATTAAAAAATAGGGCACTGAGTGTCGGAAGAGAATCGGAAGAGTGTCGTGTCCAATTCGAGTGTCCGACACCGACACGCTGCTGGAGGAGAGTGTCGCTGATTCATAAGAAGCATTCCCTATAGGCTGAAACTATTATATCATATGCAATTTATGTATGTATAGATTTCAAACCATTTACATAAATTTTGGTACCACGCTAGTGTGGTTGGAGCAATCCTGACAAAATGGTTATGGATGGTTGTGAAAGATAGGAAGTTGGAAGTTGAAACAAGGTCTTCATGATGCCAGTTTCACTACCAGGAAAAATGCCAGTTTTGTAAGCAAAAATACATTAGACTAACCCAGTGGAGGAATTTTAAGGAATTTAGTAGGTAAAATGTTCCCATATGCTGCAGTCACACAAAGCTCTGGCTGCAAATCTCTTAAATTAGACAAGAACATCTCCTGCATGACGATGTAGAAATAATCACTTTCAAGTACCAGATCAAAAATATCTATTAACTAATGATATCGAATCTTCGGAAGGAACTGAAGGGAGTAATCCAGTTCAGCACTTATAGGAAAACATGGTTAATCTTATCACCGTGTATGGTTAATTAATTTATTTATTTATTGTAAACCATATTTCAACAAACTTGTTAAAGATCCCTGAAACCTTGTTCATGAAAATTTGTTAAAATTCTTTTTGAGAAGGAAACATTACTAGGATTGTTACTAAAACAAATTCTCATCATCTCCTTTTGTCGTGATGAAGTAAACCATAAAGTGAATGGTAAATGTGCGAAAAAATGAAGTGATCCACAAACTCATTAACCAGTATATCAATACAACAAGGCAGAAAATATTAAAGCCAGAATGATGATCTATAACTTATATACATAAAGTATGTTCCTCAATTTTAATACTTAATCTCAGGCTACTCCATATGAAACAGAGGTTGATGAAAAGTTTGGAATTGATAGACTGAAAACAAGATGATTGTAAAATCCACTCTATGAATCTCATGCCTATGACAGGTTGGAAACTATTTCTGTCCATAAAACAGTAATGGACACATCACCAAGAAAATGACAGTAGAGTCAAACAAATGGCCCCACAGAAGAAATGTAACGTGTTGATAAATTATTACAATCAAATGAGCAGCCATTCATCTCTCAAGGGTTATATTGAATAGCATAGGCATTAATTACCTCTCCAGCTCGTTCGGGTGTAAGAATTAGGTCAGAAGGGAAGCCCCTGTCAAGAGCATGCTGCGCTACGGGAGAAGGATAAACCTTTCTCCCCCTTTCCCTCCTAGATGGTGGCTGCGTAACAATTGCTGCAACCTAAATCATATAAATTGAGTCATTCACATGATTAAGCCTACTCTCTCTGAATGCCTATCCAAAACCATTAAATAATTCCAAAAATATAGCATCCTTCCACTGCTCATCACACACTCTCCATATCAATTAGTTATATTACAATGAAAAGACTATAATTTCAACTACAGTATGCACAACCCATTAAGTAACAACATATGCGATACAAAACTTATAAATTCCAACAGACACTATCAGAATCTCCAAGGCTTGCTTCAGATACAACCCCAACAGCTAATTTGTTAACTTCCAATGTGCCAACACAGGTCAAGAACTCAAGATTACCTTTTCAGACATACAAAAGTTAAGCTCACTCCCACTTCAATAAAATTTTGAAAGCTTAAAAAACAAAATCAGTTCAAAAATTCTCTCAAAAATAATTTCACTATTCAGCCCCCATCAAGTTCAATACAAATTTGCTCGAATTCAAACTAAAAAACTCAACCAAGTACCAAACCATTTGTTCAAATGTCCCCAAGGAAAAATTAAATTATTAGAGAATCACCTAAACTACCACCATACAGGAAATTGTAGTAAATGTACGAGAAGAAAGGCATAATCCACAAACTGACAAAAGGATTTGAATACCAAATTGAACAAATAAAGATGAGACGTGTAATCAAGCGGTTAACAGATAAGAAAAAAACGCAAATGTCAAGTGCTACGAATGAATGAAAGAATCAATAATGCGGATTTGAGAGTATTAATAGTAGCAGTAGACCTCAAAATTGGAGTCTGGTGACGAAGATGATTTGAGCAGCGCATCGAGCACAGTGACAGAGACCTACAGGAACAAAAGCCATTTGAATAGCAGTTCATGTACTTGCGTGTGCAGGAATGCAGAAACAAACAAGGAGAGAACCTGGGGAGAGCCCAGAAAAACTAGGGGCTTCTTCTTGGATGGTGTAACAGAAGCAGAAGCTGAAGCATTGCAGCAAAAGAGGCGTCGCAGCGTCAGCGACGTTGAATGCATTCTCTCTCTTCTTCTTCTTCTTCTTCAACTACTACTACAATGGCTATTTGGGTTTTGTTCACTTCTGGTTTCTCAATTCTCAACGCACAAACCCAACCCATTAATCCGGACGGGATGAACTTGGGTTTTGTTTAAATATTATTTTATTAATAGAAAAAAAAATACAAATTTATTAGTACAAAACTACAAATAATTTCATGTGTACCCTTCGTATTTAACACATTTTGCAGTTGGCACTTCTTACTTTTTTTAACTTTGGACTACTTGAGTTATGGAGATTTTATTCTGTCACTAACTTAGTTAACTAAAGCGTAAAATGACGAATTACAATTCTTTCTCCATCTTCTTCTCCAAGCAAACCCTAATTACCATTTTTCTCAACTATAGACATACACAACCATAGCTGAAATGCGGTAATCAGAGGGAGGTCAGCAGCGACACGTCAGAGGACGATGAGACTGAGGATTACAGACGTGGAGAGTACCACAAGGTTCGGATTGGAGATACATTCCAGAATGGATTGTTAGGTTGTGTTTTGTTCGTTAGTGTCTTTAATTTTACGATTTTTTCTCAAGTTTATGAAGTTTTCGGTAAGTTTATGAATTTTCCGACAAGTCTATGAATTTTCCAGAAAAATTAGGTTGAAGAAAAAGAGTAAAGTGAGCTCGGGACAAGCAGAGATCGGTATGTGCAATTTATTGTTTGTTAGGTTGTGTTTTGTTCATGTAGTGTCTTTAACTTTTATAAAGTATCCGGTTAATCCATGAAGTTTCCCACAAGTTTATGAATTTTCAGACGAAATAAGATTGCAGGAGAAAAGTAAAGTGAAAGACATTTTGAAGATTAAAAAAAAAAATTAATCATATGTTGGGACATGATCAAATAATGTCATTTTTTATCAAATATAATTGATAGAATGAACTCTCCAAACTTTAAAGTAGTCCAAAGTTGAAAAAAACATACGTAAGAAGTGTCAAGTACAAAAAATGTTAAGTATAAGTGGTCCACATGTAATTAACTTTTAAATTTTAATTGAAATAAAAAAAGTATAAATACGATTTTAACATCACAAATGAAGTGAGGTTTTTCTGATAAATCTAAAATTTAAGCGGCCTTTTCATTTTATCTACTCTCAACTCAACCCAACATAATTTACAAGACAAATCTCTCTAGCTCTGAATTAATTACAATCTTCTCCAATGTCTAATGAATTCCATATACACAAACCTCCAGGTTGAGCTGTCCAGAACTATAGAAATGAAATGGAACCAACAAAAAATCCGTTGGGAGAAAACCTTCCACTCTCCCCGGGAAACTTTGGGTCAACGACTTCAATCTTAGGGAGCTGATTCCTTTTCCCGATACAATGTCATACAGGAACCTTTCCTTCGAAGAGCTTGGCCCGACACACGTTATCATTACCGTATACCCAACAGCTTCAATACCCTTGTTGAGGAGAAAGAGAACACCATCCTCCTCAGCCTGTAAAATGAGAAATTGTTCGTCCACCCCTAAGGAGACTTCCAGAGGGATGTTATACTGAAATCGTCGACCATAATCCCAGTGTTTACTGCTGAAGTGCAGTGACAACTGCTCCGAGGAGCCAATGAAGTTGCAGTCTGGAACAGGGCATGCACACGGTGTATGGACACATGTTTCCTCATGCTCATTATTCTTCATGTAATCCACTGTTTCATTGCACCCGTACTCATTATTTCGGCATATTCTCCTAACTGAATCAATAACCACCTCATTGTCACCGCACACTGCACCCTTATTTTTTAGAAAAACCGCCACGCTTTCCTGAGGAAACATAATTTTTTAAGTTATTTTTAATTAGAAAGAAAGCCAGGCCTTATATTGATATCTTTCATCTTAGCCTAGGATTATGGCTACAAAATCTTAAGTAGAAAGATATCAAAGCAAGTAAACTAAGACCATGATGTTATTAATTAGTTCTCATTTCTTTGACATCTCTATTCATTGTCCTTGAGGACAATACCACTGATAAAGATGTATTTAGCCATTTCCATAACTCTTACTTGAAAACTACACTCAGGCCAACATATGACAGACTACAAACTAAATACTCAATATGCAAAAGCCATTTCCATACTTTTGTGTTGACACAAGAGTATGTAATAATACCCTCCACCCACACATAGAGCAACTTGATGACAGAGGAAGGACGGTAGCAAGAAACAATACTGGGTTAAATATGCAAGTTAAATAAACAATGCAAAGAATATACCTCCTCCATCATAATTTCTTCATTCATTCCAACATTTTCAGCCTACAAAATAGACAATCCCAAGTAAATAAGAATTGTCAATACTCAATAATTATTTCAGAGTCGATATTTTAGAAAAATAAACTGAGCAATGAAATTAGATGCATCAACTAGACATTAATCACTAGCTCACTACTTTTGACGCCAAAATAAAGTGCACAAATGAGTTTCAAACTTGCCAATAGTATTAGTTAGCGTTGCAATGATCTTAGCAGTTCATGATGAACAATATGAGGTCAAAATGTAGGTTTCTATTACTTGTGAGATTAGGATGCATCATCTTTTCAATCATCTCATGTCCACTGAATTAACAGGCTGATACAAGATGGGACAATAATAAGCCAAAACTTGTCAAGCCGAGCTCAAAAAGAATAAGTCAAGCATCAAGCCAAGCTTGAACACCTTCGGCATCGAGTGAGCAAAGACTACAGAAATATTTGCAGCTTGCCTTGTTTACAGCCCCACTTAAGCCTGATTTTGCAAACCTATAATAAACTTAGGTGTTGAGGTTTCCAAATGTGCATCATGCAGCCAGAAATTGAACATGCACGAGACTGTTTCCTATTAACAAATAAGTAAAATGAAATTTGTCTTCAGACAATATCAAGAAGCCGAAATTACCAGCCCAAGAAATTACCAGCTAGGTATCCTACAACCTACATAAGTCTAACATCATGCGTGACATTAGACATCTTATACAACAGAAAAGTTTTCGTTTCAAGAAATCAAACATACGAAAGGTTGGTACGACTCCATATTGTCAAGTGTCAACCAACAGTTACTGGCTTACTGTATTTGTTGATATCCAAATCTTTAAACCATAAAGATTACCAACAAGATCAATTTTCTGGACACTGCCAAAATTTAACATTATAAAGTTACACCAGTGTCTTCAAAAACTTTAAATATCCATAGAAAAATATGGAGCAACAGATTTGCTTAAACAAAAGGCTTTTATTATATGTCCTTCATTATGTCAGTACTATTCCTACGACTTCTACAACCAACTATACTTATCATAAAAATGATGTTTCGTGACTATGTGATTCACTTGATATGCAATATTCTCATCTCTACTCTTAATCTTCTCCAGTTTTCTTTCTATAGGGGTACTCTTGTCTCAACAGTTCCAAATCTGATCCAAACATGTGAACAACTGCATCCCATTCAATCAATAGATAGCATTGATCTTTCAAAGAATTTAACAATTACTTCACTCTGAATATCATACCCAGAAAGAAAGAAAAAAAAAATCAAAGGATTGAGTGAAACAACAAGATAGGAGGAATGTCAACTTTGACCCAAGGCACACAACCACAAATGCATGTTATGTTTTCCTGTTGCCAAGATCAAGCAGTGCAATGGTTCGAGCAAAGTGTTAGAACATCAACCTAAAATCCAGTAAGTGCCTACAAGATGTCAACTGGACAAGAGCTGTACATAATGCCTAAGCAGCTTAACATAGGAGAAAAAGGCTCCATGACAAGAAAGTGAAACTTTTGCTTCCAACATCATGTGTTATGTGTCTCAACCAGTTGGCGTTATTTATTCTCATATGATGGATTAGACGGTGTATATATTATAAGCAAGTTCAAAATAAATAATGCAAAACCAGGCATACCAAAATTATGACTACCTGGTCATACTCCTGCTCAAGGACAGGACCATCTCCAAACCCTATGTCTATATCGCCAGCTGAAGGGACATCTAGCTGGCTTATGTGCTTAGATGGCTTAGTACTGAGACACCTTTCTTTACATATCACCTGCACAAGAGAAGCAAACCAGATGAATCCCTACATACTTTAATATGCTAAGTACACTGTAGATGTATGGTACCTCTCCAAAACCATAACCACCAAGCTCTCTTTCCAGTTTCTCTCTCTCAGTAATCTCTTCCTCGCCCCATGAAGATAAGCATGGGGTAGCAGTAGGGGCAGCTGATGCACCATGACCCTCAACAGAGATGCTCTTGTAGTAAAAAAGCTGATAAATGACATAAATACAAGTTAGTTATGCCTGAATGGAGGATGATAAAAGTCCACTTGTTAACATTCAATACCTGAAGAAACAAAAGGCAGCCACCAACAGCACGTTGCTTTCCTTGACGAAAGCGAGATACCTCCCGCACCAGCCGATCAAGCAAAAACTTTCCCCAATTGAACTGATGGACAACATCCATGTTTGTCAAAAAGTGGAGGAATGAAGGGCTCACATCTAATCTCGCTGTTGGCGACAGGACAGTTCCCAAAGCATATAGGATAAACGATCTCTTAAAATCCTCTCCTGCTCCTGGAACTGCTAAACGCTCCTCTAAAAGGCGCACTGAAATACCACGATTTGTAGCATTATAACTATGACGTAATTCTGCAATCAGGTCATCAGGCCCCGAATTCACCACATCCTTCCCATCAGCGGCTAATCCCATTACCAGTTCCACATCATGTGGAGATAAAGGAATGTGCTCACCACAAATCTCCAAGCTGCGGCATATAGTGTTAAACCTCTCCAATAGCCAAAGACACAAACTGCGGCGCAGAGTCCGGCATCTAAGAGTGAGGAGGCTGCCAAATCCCATGCTCTTCACTGCTGACTTCTGTTCAGGTGTGAGGCGCTGTAACACATTGAATAAGCGACCAGGAGAGCATCTGGTGACTAGTTTAGTCTGCATTGCATGAGCTGGAAGATTCATTTGATGTAAAACATAAATGAGAACTATCTCCAGAAGACACATTACCTGTTTCCTTGGCTTTGGAGTACGTGCAGGAGCAGTACTCAAGTAGTTATCCCACACTTCACGAGAACGCTTAGTATATTTAGCTTTCTCCTCAAGGCTCATTGACTTCCAAGCTTCAGATGCCGCCTTTGTAGCCTAAATGACAAGGTAACCATGTCCAATTATTGCCTCATGATTGTTATATATAAATATGGAGTATACCATAATTGTGAAGTGAATCAAGTGGATTACAGCTTTCAGGCCAGAGGACTCGGGATGGGAAGCACTGTACTCCTTAATAAACTCCTGGCTACAATATTTAATTTAGACATTAGTATATTAGAAAGATAAAAGCAAAGTGGCATATGCTTCATTGCTTCAACACAGTGATTTAAGTTCACACACGCGTGCGCGTGCGCACACACAAACACAAAAACTCATAGCCACCTGAAATATACCCAAGAACATGCAGGCCGAGTAGAAACTTGTTTCTTCTTCTGCTTTTTCTTTTTTCCGTCTGGCGCAGTATCCTCTTTTGCCTGTGTCTTTCCCATTTCAACATCTCCTTTGCTTGGAACCTTAAATTGTAAGATGAATGATAAGTTATAGCTATCATTGATTTTTTGTCAATTAAAAACTGAGAAGAACATTTTGCTTGCTAATCTTGCAACTTTTTTAATGAAACAAATATAACTGAGTTCACAGACATTAAGTTCTTTTTTACTCAAGGAAAACTGTTTGACTAAAATGTATATTTTCATAGAAAATTTTCTTCAAAGAATGGTTTAATTTCCTGCATTTGGTTCCATAATATTTTCTTAAGGGACAAAAAGTTCCTTATTTTTATAAGCAAGAACTAGTTTTGCAGGGTATTTGAAAAATCCTCAGTTAACCAGAAAGTACTTTCCACTGACTAATTTTCCTTCGTACACCAAACAAAGGCAAACTTGGCAAACATCTAGTGAGGATGTAAATAAGCAAAACAAACAGAGCCTAAGATATAAATTTTCCAAACTACTGGTTGTAGATTTGATTATCATGAGTAACAGTTAAGATAACTGTGCAATGTTAAATAAAAATCACTCAGTTGAGTGTTTTAGGCCTTGAGGCATCTCCTAATGCAAAAATGGCCAACAAAATGGACAGATGTAGCATATTAGAAGAAGCCTAATCCAATTAAACAAACATCTTTGTGAAATAACTGTCAGTAGATTCAATTCAAGATCACTAATCCTAAAAATACATCATAAGAAAAGAACTACATATAGGATGATCCTTATCTTCAGCATATTTGAATTAGTAAACCATAAGGTTCAATTTCACAGAACTGGAATACAAATATCTGTGTACATAATAATGTAAAATAAATCATTTACTACGTTAACCTTATCGTGATTTTGATTTTGACCTCTAGGATGTTGGTAGCTACGAGCAGCTGTGGGGATAAATTGATGACCATAATGATCTTGCCACGATATTGTAAGATGTGAAAAGGAGATCATACAACATATCACTATGGGGTTATAACGACTCAGTATTATAATAGGTGTTTAAATAACATAAAACTCTTGGCTCTGCTTGACAGTTAGTTACTGCTTCGGTACATCAAAGCAGTAGGTGTTGAAGAACGATCCTAAGCCACACATTGATCTAGGGAAAATGCAGTGCAATTCCGAGGTTTGGTTTCCATTGCTTGGCAACCAACAAAACACACAAGAAAAGGATAATTCCTCGATCAACCACACAAGATCTAGGCTCTGAATCCTACAAAGTCCCATATATAACCCTTACATATCTTTTACCAAGCAGTAACTTCTAGGTCACACATCCTACTTTTCAATTCTGATAACATCACGGTATTCTAATGCATTTGCACAATCAGAGTTGCTGCACTTCAGAAATCACAATGTATACACGTCTCAAGATCCCCATAGCTAAATTAACTAAAACTTTGAAGTGGGTATTCGTCCCAGGTGCACTTATTTTGGACCTTGAGTTTTTAGACTTGTACACCATGTGCCTTGCTGATGCTATTACACAAGTAACTACAAGTAAGAGATTTAAGCCTTGGTGATCAAATTCATATACACATTAACACATATGATGGAGTCAGCTACCCCGAGCTGTTCTCAGTTGCAGACTAAGGCACACCAAACTCTAAACTTTGACTATAAACCAATTCCAGAACATACCATTCAAATTACTACAACACACAATTTATGGAAAAGCTATTCTGGGTAGTACATCATGCACTCAAATATTGTACCTTTGACAAATGCTTACTAAAAAGTGCTATAAAGATGGCTCAGTTACGAGACAGAGAAACGAATATGAAAATGCATACAAATTGAAAGAAGAAAAGGTTGAATTAAAGGGCCTGAGAAGCAGAACCATGGGCGTGGAGATGAGAGCTTGCAGCCGAGGAGGGAAGGAGCTCCAGGATCAAATTTGAGGGTTAGGGTTCTGGAAATGTAGTAGAGGAAGAGGTTGTGTAAGAAATTCAATGAAGTTGTCGATTTTGAATAAGAAGTAGTTAAGAACAGTCGAATTTCGTGTTCGCTCCTTCTTGTTCAGCTGTTTCGTGTTCCATTGATTTTCTTCTGTTTCTTTGTTGAATTACTGTGTCCTTGTCTCCTTTTCTTTTTTCAGTTGCAATATACCAAACTAAATAGGAATGTAGTATCCAATTTCTTCACACGGAGTACTCTACTTTGTTTTATTTTCACTGGGTGATAGTAAAGTAATTATTATAATTGCGAGATATTTTTTGTTTATTTGGCTAACGGTGTCGTCAAGTTTGGGTTATGTGGCAATAATTTGAATTTTTCTCATGCCACATCATAAAAACAACTCCAGCTCATATAGTGACGTGTATTAGTCATTACCCCCGTACTTTACTTTGTTCATGCGAGATCATAGTATTGCACATTTCGTTCATGTGAGGTCCATTCCGTTAAATTATTAATGGAATCCGTCAATACTAACTGACGGGCTTTGTTTTATATACTAAAAATAATTAAAAATTATGTTTTTTCACCATTCTGCCCTTTAAAATAAACTGTTAGTTTGTGCAGTTGCTCCATGACTATTTGTTATTATTTTTTTTTTTTATTGTGGTTGTTGC
>JAYMTA010002782.1:0-15685 GCA_036897625.1 Pelargonium cotyledonis | reverse complement strand
TTAAGTGTTATTGTTTTGGTTTTTTTTGTTTTTTTTTTTTTTTTTTTGTAATTTTTGGTTCATCATTTAATTGGTGTAATGATTTGAAGTTTGTTGGGATTTTCTTAAAAAAAAAAAAAAGTTTGTTGGAATTAATTTTTTTTTAAATTTTTGTAAAGATCTCGCCAGAAAACTTTAAAGTTTTCGGCGAAACTTTGAAGTTTCGGCGAAACTATGAATTTTCCGACGAAATATGATGAACATGTTCTTGATGAAGAAGTATGGTAAATAGTGAAGGGCAATTTTGGTATTTCAAAAAAATATTACTCATGTGATGGGCACATGATTGATTTTTTGAAATATTCCGTTAACTTTGGCAAAAAGTTTTGTGACATACTTTAGGGTAGTCAAAAGTAACAAACCATACTTTAAAATAAGTATGTGCAAAAGCTGCATACTTCAAGATAGATATGTGTAATTTTTCCTATTTCAAATTAGTATTTGAAGATGCACTAAATTGTAGTTATAAGTTATTCTTTCTTAATCTGCGATACCAAAAATAGATAATATGACATTACCATACTTGATATATATATATATCATGTAATATTCTAATTTACTATATGAAGATGACACATTTTAGTGTTACTATATTATTATTGGACACATATTATGTGCTCTAATTTGTAGATTACTATTTCTCATTAACGATACTAAGCGTCTTAAACCATTATGTTTAACTTTATTTGCAAAGAAAATATACCTATAAGCATAAGAACATGGGATATATGTTCAATGAAAAAAATAAACAAAATTATTGGTACCCCATTGTGAGAGATATGAGTGTCTCATTGTTATTATCACTTTCATTATCTTAAAAACCTTAAAATAATCACCACACATGAATAAATTTAGAGCAATGCTATATGTACAAAATGATGTGTCAATGAATGAGACATTATACATTAAATATTGTAGTGATGACTTGACCGAATCACAACGCACTACGTGTGCAGTATTTCTAATAAACTGAGCGATTCGAGCCAAAAATTTATAGAAGGGTGATGGTATCATGTACGTCAGGTTGTTATTCGTTAAAACTAATTTTCAACTACAAAAATACAAAAATAAAATCGCAACTTAAATTGCCACGTCATTTTGTATATAAAATTTTGTAAAAA
This sequence comes from Pelargonium cotyledonis, assembly GCA_036897625.1. Taxonomy (NCBI): domain Eukaryota; kingdom Viridiplantae; phylum Streptophyta; class Magnoliopsida; order Geraniales; family Geraniaceae; genus Pelargonium; species Pelargonium cotyledonis. The sequence continues at coordinate 14,525 of JAYMTA010002782.1, read as the reverse complement.
ATTTGAGACATTTGGCTTTTTTTCATAAATTTATATATAAACGACCTAAAAATCTTTCAGAATCTTCAAAGCAAACTCGAGCACAAACTGGGGCCCACTGGATTATCTTCTCAAGCTGCCGAACACAAATGAAAAAACCGATCCTCTTCTGACGTGGCAAAATCAGCACCGTCCCGGAGTCGCTTTTTACGGAAAGAGCCGTACAGATATGAGTGATGAACTGCGTCTGTATCATCGTCCTCATCTCATGCATCCCACCTGGACATATCGAATTAGGGCAACAAAACGTGACACATTCAGACACATACCTCGGAAATTACCTTAATGCCACTGTGTAATGACGACTGTTACAGCTGGAGCTGGAGCTCCCTCATTGGCGTGTAATATAAAGTTCGGATCTTTCGGTGCATGACCAACACTTGTCACAAGATTCAAGATCCAATACCATAAGAGAGAGAGTTTTGGTTCTGGGTTTTGGATTAGAGGTCGATTTAATGGCTACGGAGGTGATGGTGGTGGTGAGTGGTGTTGATGAGAAGGTGACGGCGCCGGCGAGCAATGGGCATGGGTGCTGCAATAAGGGACCTGGCTACGCCTCCCCTCTCGCGGCCATGTCTGGCCCTAAAGAAGCTCTTCTCTATGTTACTTGTGTCTACACAGGTCCGTACACTTCAACATTTTCTTATAATTCCCAATCATTGCTTTCAGATCATCACCTTCTCTATTATATATCACTCTATTGTTCGATTTTGGGAAATGGGTTTGTTAGGTTAAAAGAAGTTATCATGTGGGTTAGATCATTGGTGGGTTCTTTTAGTTTTGATTTGTTTACATATTGGTGAAATTATTGCTTTTTTAAGAAATAATTTAGGTTTGATTAGGTAATTGAGATTGATAGGGTAGGGGAAAAGTTGTGTGTAGAAATGGGTTTGTTTTTGTGGATAGAGATGGTGATGCAGCAAAGCTAGTGCCTTTTGTATATATGTTGAGTACTGGTGCCCTAAATTTGGATTTGATTTTCTTACTCCTGAATGTATATATGTATGTATGTGGTGAATTGTGATGTACAGGAACAGGAAGGGAAAAGCCAGACTACCTGGCTACAGTGGATGTGGATCCAACCTCTCCAACTTATTCTAAAGTTATCCACAGGTTGCCTGTGCCTCACATTGGTGATGAGCTTCATCATTCTGGGTGGAATGCCTGCAGCTCTTGCCATGGAGAGCCATCGGCTCAGCGCCGCTTTCTCATCTTGCCTTCACTAGTGTATGAACCTCCAACATAAACTAATTTTGTTTCTTGAATGCACAGCATGAATTGGGTTTTGGAAGTTTAGGTATCTGGTGGAAACATTACCTTTATGTTGTTTTTTGACAACTTTTGGAAGGTTATTTCTGTTCATGATTTTAGTTTATATAGTATCTATTATATAACCTCTGAAATTCTTGAAACCAATTCGAACTTTTCCATTTCAATGATCTAATCAATTGTTATATAATGGCTTTCCTAGTTAATTTCCCTAACATGAATGTGCCTCCTGGTGAACTACTTTTCCTTTCAGTTCTGGCCGCATATATGTGGTCGACACACAAGAGGATCCGAAGGCTCCCTCTTTGCACAAAGTTGTCGAGCCTGAAGATATCCAGGCGAAGACTGGATTAGCATACCCACACACATCCCATTGCCTTGCCTCTGGTGATGTAATGGTGTCCTGCCTTGGTGATAAAGATGGGAATGCTGAGGGAAATGGCTTCCTTCTCCTTGATTCAGAATTCAATGTGAAAGGAAGGTACTATAAATATGTTCTCTTATTTGATTTCGGGACAAAGATCTTAAATATTCAAATATGGACGTCATGTCACTAGTTTCTTTTTATGGTTGTTAATTGATTACATTTTCTGGTAATCCAATTGTTGCTAACTTTCTGTGAATCTTTATATTTATAAGGTGGGAGAAACCAGGGCACAGTCCAGTTTTTGGCTATGATTTCTGGTACCAGCCCCGTCATAAGACAATGATCAGCTCATCATGGGGAGCTCCTGCAGCTTTCACGAAAGGTTTCAACCCTCAACATGTAGCCGATGGTCTGTATGGAAGGCATCTTCATGTGTATAGCTGGCCGGATGGTGAGCTTAAACAAACAATGGATCTTGGGAGTACCGGAATGATACCTCTAGAGGTAAGCATTATAGAAATTTTAATCATTGCCTAAATCCTTGCTCCCTATAGCAAAAGAAGATAATGTTACATTTTTAATTGTTGGGTTTTCAATGTCATGAAGACATCATCTGATGTAGATATACTGTATGTCTCATTCACACTTCATGCAGATACGGTTCCTGCATGATCCTTCCAAAGCCATGGGGTTTGTTGGGTGTGCTCTAACAAGTAACATGGTTCGATTTTTCATGAAAGAGGATGGGTCATGGGACCATGAGGTACGAAAACAAGATATCAGTGTACCAATTTGTGTAAATGAAATCATTTTCTTGGGCTGTATTGCCTTCGGATTGCACCTCTAAACTCTGTCGTCGACTTCTGCAGGTCGCAATATCAGCCAAACCATTGAAGGTGCAAAATTGGATTCTTCCTGAAATGCCTGGGCTTATAACTGATTTTCTGATCTCTCTTGATGACCGTTTTCTATACTTTTCGAACTGGCTTCATGGAGATATTAGACAGTATAAGATTGAGGATCCAACAAAGCCTGTATTGACAGGCCAAGTATGGGTTGGAGGACTGATTCAAAAAGGAAGCCCAGTAGTGGTTGAGGATGAAGATGGGCATACATGGCAGTCTGATGTTCCTCAGGTTCAGGTATGTACCTTTTCTGGTTTGCTGAAAATATGAATGTTTTGGTTTGTACTCTTGATAGTCCTCTGACCTGATCATTGTTAAGGATATAGACACCATTCCTTAAATGTGTAGTCATGGTACACAGTGATATGCATAGTCAAACTAATATGGATATTGATTCGTATGGAGGAGGCTTTATTGAAAACTAGAGAGTGACCAATGGCTTCCTTGACTTCTCTTTTACGATTTCAGGGAAATCGACTGAGTGGTGGACCTCAGATGATCCAATTGAGTTTGGATGGGAAGCGACTTTATGTCACAAACTCACTTTTCAGTGCATGGGATAATCAGTTTTACCCTGAAATGGTCGAGAAAGGATCCCACATGTTACAGATTGATGTTGACTCTGAGAAAGGCGGGCTAGCAATAAACCCCAACTTTTTTGTTGAATTTGGAAGTGAACCCGAAGGTCCGGTCCTAGCCCATGAGATGAGATATCCCGGAGGTGACTGCACTTCAGATATATGGGTTTAAGCATTCTGAATCTTTTTTTTACCAACAATAAGCTGTCGTTGTAATCTTGTCGAAATAAGTTATGTATGTACATTACAATGACCACGTTTGGGAGCAAGATGTTATAGATGATATAACAATGGTGCTCATGTAGAATACAATCACATTTGTGCTTTGCTGGAGAATGTGCAAATCTTGCCTTTCTATGTCTACAGTTTCTCTGCAAACCAGAACTCAATCACAGAACTTAATGTCACAAAACATGAACATTAAAATTGTCAGATACTTATTGAAAACATTCATCAGATATCATAATCTAGAGAGACAACATCAATCTGTATGAAGCTGTTGACCATGGTTTTGTAGACTGACTGGAGTTGCTTTGCAGTAGTTGTAAGAACACAGGGCACTGATGGACAGCATAACAGCTGAGCCAACCAGAATCCACACAAGGTTCCCACCAGGAATCAAGCATCTTCCCACAATTGCAATTCCATTTCCAATGAAATGGGAGGTAAGCTCAAGTGAAAGTGGCAGAGCAGCTGGCTTTTCAGGAACTTGGTCTTGCTGGTTTGATGAGCTCCAGCACCAAACATACATGGTGTACAAGGCAAGGCCTGTGAACCCAATTGCAGTGAGAAGATAGCTTCTTTGGAGACTCCATGTGCTGCTATCTCCAGCTGTGGCCAGATTTGCTGACATCAAGGAGAAAGAGCTCCAGTAGATGGTTTTGAATGATTCACTTGTTTTTGCAAAATGGGTGCAAGCAATGAAGCAGAGAGTGGTTGCAGACAGTGCTGCTATCATGGCTAAGAAGGATGAGAGGAAGTGATCAAAGAACAACAATAATGAGTTAACCAAGAAAACCAAGGCTAAAACCAAAGATATCTCTGCACTATACAGACTTGGGTATGGTTTTGCCATATTTGAAGAAGAAGAAGAAGAAGATGTTGGATCAAAGTGAAAATGATGGTGCTAGATCTGGTATTTGTATATGGAAGATGCAACATATAGAGAACCCAGTTGATCACAATACCACATGCTAAAAGTCAAAGGTCAAGAAAGGCACCTTGATTCACAATTTAAAACTGCAAGTGCCACTATGCCAAGGTCAACTGTTATCAAGCTCTAAAAATGGTTAGTTGAGTGAAAAATATGATATTTACATACAGTACTCTGTGGCCTATGAAATTGACATGAAACCAAAGTTGTGTAGGCCACTACAACAATTATAGGCGATAAAGGAAGAAACAAAGAGACAAGAGTACTGTCACCAAAACAATCATAAGACTTGAAAGAGACTCAAAAACAAGCTGGAAAGTTTTGAATCTGTCACCAAGAAACATACAGTGAAAAATGGAAACAAAATGGAAGAGAAGTCTCCAATTGCTGATAATGCTGCTGCTGATTCAAGAACAAGGCTCACATTCCAGATCAGTTGGTGCTGCACAGGCACAGCAACAAGACAAGCAATGCAGTGTTTCCAAGGAGTTTTCAGTGGATTCAGAGGTGAGTGAAAGGTTTGTTGAAGCAACAACAAGACACATTGTTGTAGGGGTTCTCAAGGCAGACACACCAGCTTGTAGAGTTTCCAATGGCATGCCTTACTCTGGGAGTTGCCTTCCTGATCCATCAAACCCAAGAAGCAGAGGGTGCTCCAGGATCTACAGGTGCAGGCAAGGTAAATGAAGTCACAAGGTAAATGAAGTCACAGTTAACAAGTCTTTGTACTGTTTCATTTGTAATTCTTGAGTGTTCAGTTTTGCATTCTTATTATCAAAGTGTTGATGTTCAAATTTTCAGCTATGCACTTTGTATTTTTCGGGTGTTTGTACTCATGTTTCTCGCTTGAAAACTGATAAAATAGTACCGTTTGCTGATAAATAAATAAAAAGTGTGGGTTGATGAATGTGTTGTTGATGATCCACTGAAGGTAAGTTTCCACACCACTCAGAAATTCTGAAGAACCATATATCAGCAACTTTACCAAACAAAATTTTGAGCCATAAGAGAAGTATAAGAGCCAACTGTTTGTTTGGGCTCATCATATTATTGGGTTCTTGTTAGATGGGAAGGCCAATTATGGGCACGGAATATTCTGTATGTATAAGTATTCACTGAAAAAATACATAAATAGTTTTTGCGTGACATTCCAAAAGTATCAATTTCTTAGCCTTATCTCCCTACTATATATGGGGCAAAGCAACCTTATCAAAAGGAATCATTACATATTTACAATTACTTATGTTTTCTGCACCTAAACTAAAATCACATGGGATTCATTAAAATATCATACCAATCCTTGTATTTAAATGGATCAATAGTGCTACACACTACCTATCCATAAGTGATTAATTTGGCGCACAAACACAAAAATGTCTGGACGTGAGCATCATGGTGGGCACGGCTGCGACGGAGATCATGGACACCGCGGAGGAGGAGGAGGACGATGCGGCGGCGGACATGGTCACTGCGGAGATCATGGCCATCACCGGGGAGGAGGACGCGGCGGAGATCATGGACACCATGGAGGAGAGGGACGCGGTCACAGCGGAGATCATGGACATCATGGCGGCGGCGGACGAGGACATGATCATGATAAGGGTCACGGTGGCGGACATCATGGCAGAGGAGGACACTGTGGCGGACACTGAGCCCTCCGGGTGGTGGATTTGGTTACTCTAAAGTACTCTAAGCCTACCATATTCGTCCATAGCTACTAGCTACTAGCTAGTGGTGGACATGGTTAAATAAAAGAATATGAGTAGTTCATGCAGTTTATTTGATCTACCAACCTTAATTTCATGTCCACGTACGTTTTAACCTTTTTTTTATGGAATAAATTGATGTTGAAATCTTTGTATGAATTTAGTAGAAAGTAAACGAAATAGAGCACAACTAAGTAACCAATATATGCAAATCTTGTCACCGATTAACGACACATATAAAAGCATGTAACTCAAGGAACACAAGCAATTTTTACGTGGAAAACCCAAATCGGGAAAAAACCACGGGACCGGATTTCACCCCAAAATCTACACTATCAACAATAATGGTAATACACAATGCTCTATATATAACTAGAGGCATATAATCATCATATACTTGGAATAAACATCAAGTAATATGAGAACAAGAACAAGAACAAACTAGAAGTAGAGAAAATATCACCCAAAAAAGGTTGTTTGTCCAGAGCTCGTTTGACACACTTCCAGACCTCAGATCGAGATTTCCTCTTGTGAAATAGGTGGATGTTGATGAGGTTATGAAGCTGCTCAAATATCAGAACGATCCGACCTCCGTGGATGATCGAAAAACCAAGACTGACCTGTGCAGAATTCCAGCAGCACTTCTCTAATTCTTTTGCTTTCTTTCTCAATTTTGTTCTCTCACACACTTTCACTAATTTCCAGCAGGCAAAGACAAGGATAATAACAACCCTAATTTACTTTTCGGTCTCATAGGTTGGGGCCTCTCAAAATAACAAATAAGAAAGGACCAAACCCAACAATTGAGATCGTAATCGTATTAGTTTATGTTTCTGGTCGGAACTTACCGTTTATTTTCAATGGATTTCATGAAATTCATTTCAATAAATTCAAAACAAAACTATAAAAACGTAGATTGCTTATAATTTCAGAGTGCAGACTCAAATTGGTTAGCAACCAGCTTTTAGTTATGATTCTATTAATTTTGGAAGTGAAATACAAGAACCACAACACAAGTACAAAGTTTGGTCTTCTTCTTCCATGTATATATGTAAGAAAAAAGAACCATATATAATACATATAAAAAAAAATGCCAAATCCTCCTCCTCCTCCTCCTCCTTCTCCTCAGCCAAGGAAAAACAGAGCATACAACTAAATGAAACCCACAACACAAATGCTTAATTCATTGCCACAACTCATAAATAAATGTGGCAATTTTCTGCTTATTACCCTTCACAATGATAGATATGGCCACATCCATATATATGATGGAGGAGGTAGCATTTAGCACATTTAGTGTGGATGATGATGATGTCCATGTCCATGTCCATGTCCATGACCATGACCATGACCATGACCATGACCATGACCATGACCATGACCATGGTGTCCTCCTCCATGATGTCCATGATGATGTCCTTCAAGTACCAATCCAATTAATCCATGATGTCCATGTGCATGCCCTCCTCCATGATGACCGTGCCCGTGCTCGTGTCCGTGTCCGTGTCCGTGATGTCCTACACCTCCGGTGTGAGCATGGTGGATGATGTGGGCAACTAGACCACCGTGGTGGTGTCCATGTCCTCCATGATGGTCGTGTTCATGGCCGCCATGGGGATGAAGATGGGCGTGTTCGTGGTGAGACATTTATGGAAGCTGATAGATATGGATAGTTTCAAATTAATCTCAGAAAGTTGTAGATAGAGAGTAGTGTTTGTAGATGGATTGGAACCAAAACTACACACCCATTTCTTTATATAGACAACATAAGGATGTGAAAGTTAGGTTATTTCAAAGTAACTTAGAGGCTAAGAAAATTTTGGGTTTGGTAGTATTATTGATGGTGCGAGATAGAGAAAGCGTGTCTGGACTCTGTATATAAGTAAGTTCACACACGCATGGATGAGCAAGTTACGCGTAGAACATCTATTATTTGATTTAATTCCATCTTCCTAAACAAGAAACATATATTATATTGCACGTGTGAATTCACACTTTATAGGTAGTACATACTCATGTTTTTAAAATATCTTAGACTTCGTGAATATGAAGTCTCTTCTTCGTGTCATTGCACTTTGTATTTCTTATGAGATCTCTAGTTTGAGCCTCTTTTACGATAATATGGGGTGATGCTTAAGTTGACATTCTCTTTGAAGAGTAAAAAACATTGTTACTAGGAGTAGGGTGTGACTTTTTTGCTCATGTTCATAGTTGCGAACGAGTGATAAAGAGGAATAAGTCAGAAGAAACTTGAGCATGTTAAACATGGTATAAAGAAGGGAAAGTTAGAGAAACCCTCAATGAACTTGGTGACTTAATACACCTAGCCCCCATAAACTAACACCCTTAACATCTAGCACCAGTGAAGAAGCCATTTAACGATTTTGTTTCTGATCACCATTAGTATGAGGTCAAAAGACCATTTTACCCCCATGTTATTTCTTTATTCACTTTGCCAAACAAGCCCTTAGCTATTAAATAAATAAAAATAATAAAACCCTAAAACTAACACCTTCATTCCAGCCCCATTATCTTTCTCTCTCTCATCTAGCCTCCCTCTCTCTCACATGTCTAGTCTCTCTCTCTCACGATGCACGGTGGCTACACGGCGAGGGCATGAGTAGCAGATTCTACGGCTACACGGCGACGAAGGCTCCACGGCTACACTGCGACGGCAGTGGACTAGAGCAAATTCGGCGACTCCGGTGGCTTCGAGCTTCAACGACGGCGGCTGCTCCTCCATGGCTGTCGTCGGCGGTGGCTTCAAACACGACCCATGCTTCCTCACTCTCTCTCTCCATTTCCGTCCATGGCCGTCGGCGGCGGTAACCATGGTCAAAGATATGAGCTTCTCAGATCTCGCCGGCGGCACGTCTCTACGGCGATTCCCCGTCCACGACTCCACGCGAGTTCTCGGCCAGATCTGGATCCGGTTAAGTGTGAAGCACTGATTAGGGTTTTATTTTTAAATTTTATTGAAGACTAAGTTTGTTTTAGGGTTAATTTTGATCGGATTGGAGTTTGATTTTGCTCTCATTGAGTTCAGCTTTTAGCTGGAATCAAAATTTTGTATAAAAATTACAGATTTAAATGATGAATTATTGTTTGTTCAAAATTTATTGATAAAAATAAAATAAAAATTATAGATTTAATATTGTTTGTTCAATTTTTTGTTGTATTTTTGGTACATAAATGATGAATTATTGTTGGATTCAATATCTTTTGATGACAAGAGAGGATAAATAAAGAGAGAGGTTTTCAATTTTGACCAATTTTTTAACCAAAATATGAATTTTTTTCTCCGGAATCTGCACATCTCGCCGAAAACATCAAATGTTCTTCGTTGTTCTTAATGGTATTGAATATGAGATGAAAAGTGTTTTGAGGATTTGAAAAAATAAAAAATCACATGTTTAACATGTGATGAGAGATAAGGATTTTCCATCCAGAATATAACAGATTCTGTTAAATGGCTTTTTCACTGGTTCTAGATGTTAAGGTTGTTAGTTTATGAAGACCAGGTGTATTAAATCAATAGTACATTGAGATTTTTTATAATTTCCCCTATAAAGAACCATGCAAACTTTGTGGAGCATAGACTCGTGGAATTGGTTGCAAGGCCTACTATGCGAATGACATAGTATGAATAAAATTGAAGGTAATTGAGAGAGTATTAAAAAGGTACTTGAGAGAGCACATTGGAGAGCCTCTTAAGGAAGACTTTTGAAGGAAATTCTTTAGGAAGAGCCTTAAAAACTTTAAGAAAGTGTCTTGGGGAGCATTTCAAGGAAGAACCTCAAAGAATCTCTTTTAGAAAAAGTCTTTTTCGAGGAATCACCTAAGCGTCTTGAGGAAGAGCCTTGATGGGAGCTATGCTCCAAAAGTGTGGCTTCAAAAATGCCTCGCGGAGCATATGCATGTTGACGGGTCGAGATTCCAAATGATCCTATTCTTAAGGTTGGATTTCGTTGGTAGACTCACGACCTTAGAGGTCTTGGAGTTTGCATGCACCGACGTGTCTTATAGGGGCGCGCGCACGCGAGACTGACACATCTTGGTTGGGTGCGTGCCTTGGAGGTGAGTGAGCGTGGGGGAACACGTGCCCGCGGGTAGTTCTACAACGTTTAAGGTACGTCACACAAGTTGATGGTCTCCATATAACATTTTTATGCGTTTCAAAGAAATATTTTGGTCAGTCATTGTCATCTGAATTATCTGGGTAGATTCCCAAAGAGGGTAAGTTAGGTCATAAAGATTTCATGGATGCATCCACAAGAATTACTTTATTCTAGAAAAGGTCACACAAATCCGATCGAGACTTAAACAAAGGTTGGAAATTAGTTTATATGAATAAAATAATTTTGGGACATTTTGGTCAAAAAATAAATTATCTGAAACCGGTTTGAGGTGCGGTTTAGCGGGTCTAACCAAAATAATAATTAAGGTTTATCGGTTCAATTAATTTTTTTGGGCCATGTGGTCAGTAAGAACAGGAAAGAAATAATCTTTCTGAGAGAAATGAGTGACAAAATGTGTTGTTGGCCCATTAGGTGGATGAGTTCAACTCCTTATTCAGGGTTGGTGTTCTTGTGAATGGGACACATGGCGGCAAGGGAGAGAGACACGTGCACATGAGGTTGTGTGAGCTGAGATCGTGGTGGAGTTCAACTCCTTATGATTAGATATTTTTGGTACAGGGTTGGTTCATGTTAGGAGAGATTGCGGTGACATACGTCTTGTAGCAACTACGGAAGTTACGACTGTTTCTCTTGAGATTTCAAGTTCGAATATCGAGTATTACGTTTACCGATGAATAGAATAAAAGCTACAGACGTCACGGTTATTGAGACTGCCTCACGAAACAAAAATATTTTAAAGATGATGTTTAGTCGTATTTAGTTTTTTTTTTTTTTTCTATTCTTCCAATTTGGTGTAGGATGTTTATTAGGTCGTTGAACATGTATTTTGTATCTTATCACTGTCATGTACCAATGTACTCCTCTTCACGATTTTTTAATGCCATTTACATAAATTTTATACGAAATAAATTTAAAATACTCTTATATTGTTTTATCAAATTTTATAAGAGTAGTTTCAATTATATTTACTCGTGTATCGCACAAGCTCTTTAACTAGTTGTGTTTAAAATAAAACATTACATACCCGATCAAGCACAATAGAAATATCACCAATTCATTTCTTGTAGTCTCCGGCGGCCCGCTTGCAGAGGTCATTCATGTAGCTGCCCACGTGTGGAAGAGAAATTTCTACACGTGAGGAGGAGTGTCGATTTATAAATCCACAGGTTGTGCACGTGTCGAGCTCACTGATAAAAAGAAAAAATGTGAGACTAGTGCGCAAGGGAGAGTGTGGAAGTGGATATTGTCTCACATCAGATAAATATAAAGATTAACCTTTTATTTATTTATTTTTATACAAAAAGGTGCCGAAATTCTTTATTGTAACGGCCTAAATGCGTACATATACAAAGAACTAATAGTGTTCAGAAATAAACTATGTCTCTTAGCCCTAGCCTAGGTCTTTTGGTGCTTCATGCATCAAAATGGTTTCTTACATTACTATCAGATTAACCTTTTATTAGTGGAAGCTCAAACTATTGTGTTTAACTCGTTATTAAAATTGAACATCTCCGTTCAGAATACCAATTTAATTTCCTCACTAATTTCCTCACGTTCGTAAATCATTATAAATAGTGTTGATCATCATTTGCTCTTCAACAAAACGACCTTTAGCTCAATATTGCAGACATGTTGTTTCTCCTATTCTTCCTTTTATCTCTCCCTATCCTCTTTCTCTTCAACAAACACAAGCTTAAACACCAGAGCCGGTTTCTTCCTCCAGGAAACTTGCATCAGTTAGTGAGTTCAGGCCCTCCTCAACTCCAAACAATATGGTCCCCTTATGTCGTTGCCCCGTGGCCTCCGGCTAGCCATAGTTGTTTCCTCGGCAAAAATGGCTAAAGAGGTCATGAAAGCACACGACCGTGTGTTTTCAGACAGACCAACCATGCTCGGCCAGTACAAGACATCTTACAACGGCTTGGACTTGGCGTTCTCGCGCTACGACGAGTACAACAAGAACATGAAGAAGCTTTGTGTCCTCAACCTTTTGAGTGTCAAGAAAGTTCAATCCTTTTGTTCCATTCGCGAGGAAGAAGTTTCTAAAATGATAACAAGAGTGAGCACACGTTGCGATAGTAACATAGGAGCTTTAAGTTGTTGGCACGAACTCTATACTCTGTCGGGTATGTATGTACTTCTCGAATTAAAAATATGACATGTTGGACCAAGTGGTTAATATCACTTTAGATTTTCTCTAGAGTCTAAATACTAATTTTTGTAGGTTGCTCACACAAAACAAAAACTCTCAATCAGTCTCTAAACGTGACAGAGACAGTAATGACTCTCGCGAGCACGGTAATTTCTAGGGCTGCTTTCGGAAAGAGTTACGAGGATGAAGGAAACGAGAGAAGTAGATTTCATGGTTTGATCAATGAAGCTGAGGATTTATTGGAAAGCTTCGCTTTCTCGGACATTTTTCCACTTATGGGTGGTTGGGTTGATAGACTCACCGGATTGATTTCAAAATTGGATAATAGTTTTAAAGAATGCGATATGTTCTATCAACAAGTGATTGATGATCATCTTGATCCGAAGAAGCCGAAACAGGAGCAAGAAGATTTTGTTGACGCCTTTCTCCGGCTGAGGAACATAGTTCACTTCCGATTGATCTCACTTTCGATCACATCAAAGCAATACTAATGGTAATTTAAAACTCCGTAGTTTTGATATTCTTCTTAACCACATAATTATTCAAAACTACATCATTTCGAGTTTTTGACTTAACTAACTCAAAAGTAATTTAACCACTAATTAAGGGTGGTATAGTTGGTTAATCCAGTTATGCGAGCGGGAGGTTTCCGTACTGAACACATCCTTGGTGGTGGTGGTGTAAGAGACCACTTTGATGCCGTAAGGTGTCAAAAACTCTAGGCTAGAGTTAAGAGACATAGTCTCTTTTCTGAACATTATTGTTTCCTTATATATATATACTCTTTTAGGTCGTTGCTTAAAAAAAAAAGAGTAATTCAATTCGGCTCCATTTTACCCTTTAAAAATGATTCTTCTTGATTTTTCTTTTTTGGTTAAAATATGTTATGCATATGCAGGACATGTTTGTTGGTGGATCATACCCAAGTGCAGCAACTATGGTTTCAGCTATGATAGAACTCATGAAAAATAATAGAGTTATGAATAAAGTTCAGCAAGAAATAAGAGGTATAATTGGGTTTTGTAAATGAAGATGATCTTCAAAGGCTACCTTATCTCAAGGCAGTGGTGAAAGAGGTTTTGAGGATGCACCCACCAATACCATTAATTCCAAGAGAAACAACTCAAAATTGTACCATATATGGGTATGAGATTGACCCTCAAACTCTAGTTTTTGTGAATGCATGGGCTATTGGAAGAGACCCCGAGGCCTGGGAAAATTCAGGTGAGTTCTATCCCGAGAGGTTCTTGACAAATCCTATAGACTTTAAGGGACAAAATTTTGAGTTGATTCCATTTGGCGCCGGCCGAAGAATATGCCCCGGGATGCATATGGGATATGTGAATGTGGAGCTTGCACTTGCAAATCTTCCCTACTCCTTTGATTGGGAACTTCCACAAGGGATGAAGATGGAAGACATGAACTTAAATGCTCTTTGCCTTGTAGCTAGGATGTATGATGGTAACTAACTAGGTGGTTTAACATTTATGTATTGTATTTCTTAACATATATTTCACCTTTGCATACTTCTACGTGATTGTATTCCATAATAGACAGTTAGTTTTGGTCATTGGGTACATGCTAGTTTGAAATATTGATTAAAAATTAATGAAATACAGCGAGATGCGTCTGTTTGATTCGGATAAAAGCAAACACAATAAGATGTTTTGTCGTGCTGGAATTTCGTAAGTGTTACAAATTTCTCCAAGTCTCAAGTTCTGAAGTCCAAGTCGTGTCTTGTTTCAAATCTAGAATTTGTGTGAAGACAACACATCAAAAAAAAAGAATACCCAAAACACGTAATAAATGTCTACTTCTCTCTTACTAAGAGAGGAGTATTTATTCTTTTACCAATTCCACGTTGTAGACACAAATCGGTAAGCAACCAACTTTTATTTATGATTATATTAATTTGGGAAGTGAAATACAAGAACCACTGGTACAAAGTTTGGTCTTCTTCTTCCATGTATATATATAAGAAAAAAGAACCATAATACATATAAATTATTGCCAAATCCTCGCCTCCTCCTCAGCCATGGAAAAACAGAGCTAGCATACAACTAAATGAAACCCACAACACAAAGGCTTAATTCATTACCACAATTCACAAATAAATGTGGCAATATTCTGCTTATTACCCTTCACAGTGATAGATATGGCCACATCCATATATATGATGGAGGAGGTAGCATTTAGCACATTTAGTGTGGATGAAGA
>JAYMTA010002781.1:0-15687 GCA_036897625.1 Pelargonium cotyledonis | reverse complement strand
TTCTAAAAAGCCCGCGCCTCACAGTGCGCCTGGCGCCTCGGCTTTAAAGGACCCTAGCGCCTCAAGTGCGCCTCGCGCCCTTTAAAACTCGGCAGTTTTGCTTATGCCTTTTGCTGTTTCAGTGCATATAAGTTCACTGGACAAACTTTCAAGTATCCAGAGGGAGAGACAAACGTGGTGGATAGAGTGGCTATTTGTTCCGATAGGAATCGCAATACATGTTTCAAATTTTTGATCCGCCATACCCGTAGACCAGAGGTAAGGCATGATGATTGTACCTGGTTCATTTGTGTATATGATTATCATTTTTTTGTTGACTATGTTGGTTCACTCAGGTTGGTGACAAATTTAGTAGCAGACATGGGCAAAAAGGTGTTTGTGGAACCATTATTCAACAGGAAGACTTTCCATTTTCTGAACGTGGAATTTGCCCTGATTTAATTATGAACCCTCATGGATTCCCAAGGTAATGCCTTTTACTTATTACTGATCTTGTTATATACTGATAGGATAATATCATTAGTTCTTGTATTTGTGTGATGTGTAATTTGTGGCTACTGGTATCAATAGACATGGTCTATATTTTGGGTCTAGCCAAACCACTTTTCCTACTTCATATATTTGGATGTTTATTGTTGGCTGAAAAGTGGTAATGTAGCATATTTTTTTGGAACAATGGTGGTTCTAGAGCATTGCAGATTGGCAGGATACATGTATGTGATTGTGTTCGCATGTGTATCAACGATATTTCTTTCTTATACAGCACCCCTATGTGCAGTCTTGTAGTTATTTGTATCGTATAATATTTGTAAATTTCTTAACCTTTTGGCCTGTAAGATAAAAATCTGAGTTCCAAGTATTGATTTGTGAGGCAGCTCTTGTTTATCTAAGAGTTCAGTAGGCAGTTACATAATAAATGAGACATCATGGTAATATGGTATGCATGCATTCTTAGAATCTAAGATGTAAAATTCATTGTTCTTTCAATTTTCTTTTCCCAAATCACACCCTTTTATTTCAAACACTACTTTGTAAGCTTTTTGTGTTGTGTGCTAGATGCCCATTAAAATTAGCATTATGCAGGTATTTTGTGAAAATAACTTATTTCATTTGTGTGGAGTTTATGGTTCTTTTATTACTTGCTTTTGTGATTGTTTAAGGGTACTGTACCCAGCTCTTTATATGTAAATTAATGCAGTTTTATATGTTGTTTCCATCAGTCGTATGACTGTTGGTAAGATGATAGAGCTTCTTGGAGGTAAAGCTGGAGTTTCATGTGGTAAGTTTCATTACGGCAGTGCTTTTGGGGAACCGAGTGGTCATGCAGACAGGGTTGAAGTTATAAGGTAATGTTTGTATGTGTCTCCATTATAGAGCTTCCATGATTTTATTTCTTAAATGGTATTTTTGCATTCCACCAGTGAAACACTAGTGAAGCACGGCTTTAGCTACAATGGAAAAGACTTCATATATTCAGGTATTGATGTTTTCTTAAAAGAAGTTTATATGTAAAATAAATAATCAAGTAACATACTATGAGTATTAAATATTTCAGTTTCGTTCCTTGTAACATGTTTAGTTGATAAAGTATGTTTGATTAGTGGTACAACAGTCAGATTCTCAAAAACCATTGGAGTGCATATCATCAATAACTAGATAATAGATAGTCTCCATCAGAATCTCGTTTGTTTTGTTACATTGTTTGATTTTCCATCTTGTTTACATTGTTTGATTTTCCATCTTGTTTACATTGATGATCAATCCTATTGGTCTAAATAGAATGACATGTTGGGTTTGAATTATACTCAGCTTCTAGCTAATCAATCTAAATATTGTGTGGTTATCAACGATATTAACAATGATATTCTGTTATGTTGGTCTAAATAGAATGGAGTTGTGTTAATACTCTCTTCCAGTATCCCTATGTTTAGCATGAAGCAATTATTTTTGTCTTCTTTAACTAATTGAGTAGCTTTAGCTTAGAATAATACTCTGTGATTCCACTTCCACGGTTCCACCACCATTGGTGAATGCCCAAATTCAGAATTTTTTAGATTGTGCATTCTCACATCAACATCATGATTTTGACTTTTGTTTGTAGGCATCACAGGCAGCCCACTTCAAGCATATATCTTCATGGGGCCAATTTACTACCAGAAGCTCAAACATATGGTTAGATTTTTTTCTTTTTAATATTATTTTTAACTTCAATAATTTCCAAGAACTTCGTGTAGACTACAACAAAACATCTTTATGAATCTTGTTGTTTCTTACATTAAATCTTTACAATCTAGTATATCAAAAGCTCCTAATAGTCATTTTAGTTTTTTTTTTTTTCGGTAAATACTTGTATCTATGACTATAAACTTGCTGTTCCTCATTTCTATGTATAAATTGAATTTGGTTACTTATCTGATGACACTTTGATATGTTTGGACTACAAAAGTAGATTGGTCATATTGTAAACAGAGTTGCTGCTGTAAAACTTATATCACAGAGTAGCATTCTCAGTTATCCACTTGTCCTTATGAATCTGGTTCAGTATACTCTGCCATATTTACTGAAAAAGGTGAAATGAAGAAAGAACATGTATCTAAAAATGAGTGGCTCGTAATCTGTATAGAAATATATACTCAACTCATGTTATAGAACAAATGATAAATGTTAAAATTATTAAGAAATCTAAACTTGGAATACTTTATAATTATTTGGTTCTTAATCATTGCATTTAAGATTTTATATTTTTATTTTGTAACTTTTCCAGAATTATGTTTTCACTGAGTGTAAAAAGCTTATGATCCGTACTGTGATGCAGACTTTAGACATGATCATGCACAAAGAAATCTTATTACTCAAAGGGCTCGAACATAAGGGGAAAGGGAAAATAGATTAGAAAGTTGGAACATTAGAAAATGATAAAAAGTTGAAAATAAAAAAGGTTAATCTTTTCAAAACCATGTGTCACCATGTTTATTGTGCTTTAACCCTTTCGCTCTTTTAGTATGTCTGTCTGCACTCTGCAGCATTATATACCCTCATGTGAACTGGTTCACTTTGTGTGTTACATTTGGTGTCATCTTTTCCTCTAACTTGTAAAATTGCTATTAGTCCAAGACTGACATATCTGAGCAAGTAGGGTTGTTTGTATTCTCTGCATACAATCAAGATTGTACTTTTATTGCACAAGTTCCTCTATTTAATTAATTAACTATTTTTTTTCCGGCATTCAAGCACTTTAAACTGAAGAAATCATCCCTTTGTATTACCACTGTTCTATCCTCGTTAATATCACAGTGTATTTGATTATTGTTAATGTATCACACATCGAAAGAATGTGAAGTTTGTCACCACTTGATATACACGTTGGGCCTTCCACCTATCAACTTAAGCTTTTAGGTTGGAGTCAAGTTTAACAATTACCATTAAAATTGGTTGTCATTCTTCCTATTTTGTTAACTTTTATCGAGGTATTGGATCAATATATTCTTACCCTTTGTGTAAAAATGAAACTGCTCAGCCATTGATTTCTTATTCTATATATTTCACTTCTAACTTAGTTGAGTGGGCTATTGATTTTACATGTATATTGTTATATCCAACTCTTTAATTTCTGATGATTAGGTCATAGATAAGATGCACGCCCGAGGCAATGGACCCCGGGTCATGCTAACTAGGCAACCAACTGAAGGAAGAGCACGGAATGGAGGTTTCTTATCTTCCATACTTAAATCTTCGTTTACATGTGTGCATTTTATGAATTGCTCTCATTCTAACGATATTTAAATCCCAGGATTACGAGTAGGAGAAATGGAACGCGATTGTTTAATTGCTTATGGTGCTAGTATGCTGATTTATGAGCGCCTTATGATTTCTAGTGATCCTTTTGAAGTCCAGGTATGAGCGCTCATACTTATGCTCACTTTTAATACCTTTTTTATAGCTTTTAGCCATATGTCTGTAATTGGTTTAATGAGTAATCTTGGCATCCTTTTTGTATATCACGGACATCTTTATCAAAAAAGTTGCAGGGTCTCTTGGTCATTTTATATTTCCTTGGGTTTCCCAGTCAAAGTAACATACAATTTTTTCTTTTTGTAACTGTCTTATATATGAAGAGGGAAGTGAGCAAATCGATCATATTATTGTGATAGAATTTCAGTGAAGATGTGTTAAGACTTTGAAAAAAATTCAATATTTGAGTATTGGATATTATTTGCTCATAAATCAAGTTAACCCTATGATTTCCAAAATCTGCTCCCTTGTACAAGTTGAAATTCATCCCAATATCACAAACATATTATGGCTGTAATATATATATATATATTTTTTTTTTTCCAGGTATGTAGACAATGTGGATTGTTAGGATATTACCACCATAAGCTGAAGACTGGAATTTGTTCTACATGTAAAAATGGGGATAATATATCCACTATGAAATTGCCATATGCGTGCAAGCTCTTAATTCAGGTAACTTTAACATTCTATTGATTATCATGTATATGTTCAATTTTGCATAACTCTTTCCTCTCTACATTCTGTTGATTATCATGTATTGGTTCCATGTTGCATAACCCTTTCCTCTCTTCACACGGTGACTTGCTAACTAAGTATTCATGTGTGAACAATTATGGAATGCATATTATTTTAGTTTTCAGACTCTTTTCTGGTCTTATTTGAAATGTCCGTGACACACTTCATCACATGCTCAGATTCTTATTCGAGCTATTTTTCATCCCTTTTGATGTTATGTACCTAGCTACATTTTTCAAATCATTGCTCTTCTATCTTCTTTGTGAGAGTTTTAATTGAGGTTCTTATTTATTTTTTTGTAGTTATGTATCTAAATTGTTATCAGTTGACATGTTAGGTTTATTATCTCAAGGCTTATTGAAACGCAATGATGGGACAATCTATTTTGATTGGATGAAAATAGACATGAATTCAACTTTTAGTGAATCCTAGGGGCTATAACATTCTGACTAGGATAGCGCACACACATATATCCCCGACAATACAATTGCATTAACTTTCAGCTGCTAAGGATTGCTCGCGCACACATATATCTCGTTAAACGTAGTGAAAATACCAGAAATCTCAAGAATAAAACCCAAAAGAAGGTGCAGAGTTAGTTTCATGGACATATATTTACTAGTGCTATACAAGGCCCGTTTCTTAAAGTTGTAACATTTTGTAGTGATTTACTCTACCCTTGTTCCGTGCTTCTAAACATGATCTCGTGCTCTAATTGGATTGATTTTAATAATAACTTAGGAAGTAATCATGGTGGTGGAGATGCTATTTTTCAATCTATTATGTGATGAAGATTAATCTGTTTTTTTTTTCTTCACGTTTCCAGGAACTGCAATCAATGAATATTGTCCCGCGCTTAAAACTAGAAGAGGCATGATCATGGAGGCAGTTCTTATGGATGAGCCGAAAGGAAAGAATTTGAGAGATTATCCGGCCTGCTCTTATCACAAATTTTGATCTCGAAGATAGGCAGTGGATAAGAGTTGAATGTTGCAGTTGTGGACTACTGTAAGCATGGTTTGAACTTTTCACTGGTGGTTGCGGGTTTGCAGAAGCAGAACTACCCCAGATTGATCTACCTTGTGCTGCTATATATGAGAGGTGTGTTTGTGCATTTCATCCAGACAAAACAGGCTGGTGAGAGCCGCACTGTCGTGTATGTCCTATGTTATTTTCAGTGTAATATACTGAATTTTTCAAAGAAAAGAGAGATTTGAACGATGACACAAATTTTGGTGGGGAACTGCTGACATATTAGAGAATGTACTTTTTGCTTTTGAGTTCAAGGATTAATGTTAGATCATGTGATTATAAATATTATGAAAGAGAAGTGGTTGAAATAAATATTAAGAAAAGTTATATGTAAAAGTATTCTACACAAAAAAACTAATTAAATTAGGTAGTTTTGATTTTTCTGCACCAATTTAGAACATTAAATATAGTTAATGTACATGTATTGGTGTTAGCAATCTTGGATAAGCAGAGTGCGTTCTTGCTAGGCCGGTTGATCACAAATAACATGAACTGTCTCATTTCTTAGGAATCAGAAGTTTGGTGGGTGGAGTGCGTTAAAACCATAGTTATTTATGGCGCAAGGCGCACAATGGCGCAAACCCCTTCTGGAGCCACAGTGTATGGCTCGTGCCTTATGAAAATACGGTGCTCCTAAAGGTTGTGGCGCAAACGGTTCCATCTTATTGCATAGGGGTATACATTTTACCGATCACCATTTGCAAACGTATAGAACGGGCGGTGAGTTAGTTTTGGTGGAGTTCATGGAAGGGTTTGGCGAGAGGGTTGAATTGACAGGCTTGATAGTGGATGTGTCGTCGAAAGAAATGTGGAGGGCTCAGTTTCAGGGATATCCAAGCTTTCAATCTAGCATTATTTATTGAGGATTAAACATAATCACACATCTCTATTTAGCCAAATGTTCAAAGTGAAGTATGCTCCAAATTGTTCTGTCTTTGAGGTCGGACCAGGGAATTGGCCGAGCTATGTATGGTGGGGCATCCGAGCGGCTCATAAATACGTCCGACATGGGTGTGTCAAGAGGGTGGGGGCAGGTCAAATAAGGAATTGAAGGGGTAGTGGCGCCTAGTATGAGAGTGGCAGATTTAATGGAGTGGGGGCATAGGACCTGAAACAGAGTGATATGTTAGAGGCAACTTTTTGATGAAGAGTCATGTAAGTAGATTTTTAATATACACCTGGGTCAGAGGGTAAATGAAGATGTTTGGTATTGGATCCATGATCGGAAAGGGCGGTATTATGTGCATAGTGGGTATAGGTTGATCCGGGGCAATCTTGATCAGAGCATAGGTGATGGCCCGGTGTGGAGTACGACCTGGGGATCCCAGGTGCAGGGCAAGATGAAGCATCATCTGTGGCGGGCGGCCTCTAGGTGTCTCCCAGTTCGGGAAAAGTTGGTTAGCAGAAGAGTGGAGGATCGTGCGGGAATGCTCCAGAGTCCATTTCTCACGCTATTCTGCATTGCCCATTTGAAAGGTGTCTGGGAGAAGCTGAGATTAGAAGCCTTAGCTTCGAATGCTAGTGCGATTTTAATCGAGCAGGTAGAGTGGGAGGAGGTTGGGTTGCTCGGCCCAGCTCGGGGTTGGTGCTTGGGGGAGGTCGGGTGGGTTGGGAAAGGCAGGCAGATCCAGAACTGGTAGAGGTACGTACCCTGCTTACAATAATGAAGTGGGCGATGTCTAAGGGCTGGACTCATATCACAATTGAGATGGATGCGAAATTGGTGATTGACTCGATTGAGGCCGGAGGGGAGGATTATAATAGTGCTTTGGGCCTCTTATACTCGTATATCATTTCTCTTACTCATAACTTTTTAGTTGTCAGATTTAATTTCGTTTATTGAGATTGTAATAAGACAGCTCATTGGATAGTTAGATCTCCTCTAAAAATAGTTGGAAGTATTGAGTTATGCAATCTTGTAGTTAGAAATTCTTTATATCTGTCAAAGTTTCTACTTTCACACTCTATACATATATATACTTAGATAAGGTACCAAAACGTGACATTCTCTTCAGTCTCATACTATTACCATTAGCAATGTTTCGAGTTATAACAGAACTTCAAATACCAACACATTGAATCTGAAAACATTGTTGAAATATAATATTGTAATTACAAATTAGTAGATCCCCAACTAAAATCCGGGAATTAAACATCACTACTACTGGATTATACCCTCATCACCTCAATTCATTTACAATTACACCGATCAAAACTGAGCTGAACTGATGCAGCAAATCTTTAAAACTTACAATACTGTGTTTTGCCTGAAAGATTGATTATATACACTCACACTCCACCACAGGGATTTAGGGGGAGCAAAGAAAACATCCGAGGAGATCGTGGTTCGTCTCGATCGTCGTGCAATGCTCTACATTTCAGATGGACTCCGAGAGATCCATCTTTACATGGAAATGGCACAGCTGTTCAGTTCCTGTGGATTGGAACTACGGCATCACCAGATAAAGTTTGTTCGCAAAGGAAACTATAATCTGGTTTACACGATACTTTGACTACTTGTTGCTTCAACTCCGCTGGCGCTGCAATTGGAGTGCTGTTGTGTACATAAGACTCCGCCTCACTGAACATGAGGTTTGCAACAGCTTGGTCAATGCTATTGGTCTCTGATTCCATTGGTTGCTTTCTTTCGAGCCTAAATATACAAAATATCACATCATCAAGAAACGAAACAAATATTTGCTAGCATACAAGGGTTTGACTACAATGCAACGTCAAAGGTTAATACTAAATGTGAGTCTAGTTTATAATCCAAAAGAAGGATGAGTTCTTTAAATCTTATGCGTGTGGATTATTACAATGCAACAAGAAAGGTTAATAAATGTGAGTCTAAGATGCATAGAAGCCACACGAGATTTTTAATCCTACAGTGATCGAATGAAAGTTGACACAAGTTATTCCATAGCAGACAGCTTTGTGCAGTGATTGAGGCACAAAGTGCCTTCCAGAATACAATTAATTTATAGCTAGACTCTTCAAAATGTAATCAACTCTGATCTCGTAACACAAAACTCACATAACAATTAAACAGACACAAAATAGATTAAGAACTATAAATATAAATATGATTAGTATACCTAATTGTGTCACCATGAGCCGTCCATGGAGGGGTCTCTTCCATGAGAATGTCACCAGTTTGGTTGTCAATCTGGGTGCCAGACTTCGTATATTGTTTTGAGCTCTTGGCAAGACGGTACAAGGCATCTCGAAAGCAAATCCTGGTCTTGTCGGTTAGCTGACAGATTGAAAATGCAGAAACTTTAGTTAATTTGGTCTGTTTATCATAGAAATTCATTCACTGGGTTCTTTTTCGCTTCTTAGTTATCTAACCTGTGTCATCACTATTTCAAGGTCTTGGAGAACATATTCTTCTGGCGATGCATCCTCACCCACGTATCCATTTGGGCTGTTTTCCTCAGAAAGGGAGAAACGTTCTGCCAGCTGCATCTGAAGCAAAGATTACTGTAAGTATACATACAAGCCAGTGGAAAAGGAAATAGCATGTATGCTCGTACACTATATAATATTGTGCGCACAGATTTACAAAACTTTACTTGGAAATTTGACTTCTAAGATATGCTCTTAATTGGATTCGTGTTGATAAAACATTCAGTAGAGCTAGGTTGACATCATTGCATGACATGAATACCAGGTACCAGAAAGAATCCGGTTACGTAAAGCACTTGGAACAAGATCAAAGTCTAAAAGAGATTTAATAGATACGATTTGTAGTTATATTCCAATATAGCATGATCTATGGAAATAATACACAAATGAAAAACCTAGTTCTTTCACGCGTACACAATTGAATGAATGTCGTAACTAAAGCAAACTCAATGCATGTGTTCAAAACCAGGATACTAAGGAACACAACTTAGTTCTAGGATGTGAGAACCTGATGTCAACTATCAAAACTGTACTTTTCTAGAGACTATATTATGTAAATTCTCACCTTTACCAGTGGGTGATCTTTTTGCTCGGATGCGTAAATGCCATCAGTTCTGGCATACTTTGAGCTTTGGCGTGAATCAACAGCACGTGTCTGAACTATTTCAGATGGCTTTGTGCTTATGCAAGCTGATTTGGGACAATTTCCGATCTCTGGTAAGTCTTCCAGTAAAGAACTCCTGCATTTACAGGAAACTAGGAGGTCAGAACTAAAAACAAGATAAAAGCTTTATTTGAATAAGAAAAATTGACCCACTACTAATCTAGAGCAAACTTGAATGTCTCAAGGAGATTGAACTGTACAGCCGCCTGTGTTGCATGTAGAGATGTCTTTTAAAGCATTATAGTACAACCATCAAAGAAAATGGGAACCCTTGACATAATATGATAGTACACAGTACACACAACAGGACAATTCAATATCACAGTGACTCTCTAACATGCCATTAATAAACATGAGTACATGACTAACTAAAAGCATTGGAAAATACTTGTTTTTTTTTTCCAGGTATTTAATGAAGAATCTTACAAGAAAATGTCATCCATATGTCCTATTCCCGGGAAGTCATCGAGCTGGTAATCTCGCTGAAGCGAGTTGAAAAATGCTCCACCCACACTTAAATCACTGGACTGATCCTTACTGTGCTCTGAAGCCCCCGTCTCAACATCATAGTGAGGCCTTTTACCATTGAAGTTGAGTTCCTCAAGAGTAAAATCCGAATCCATATTGCTGAAGTACTTGTTCCCGGATCCATAACTTTCAGAAGAATTCACTCCCCATTTGAACCAGCTGTCCGGTGATGGGAGCCTATCTGGGAAATCTCCATCTTTTGGAACAACAAGATCATCAATACTGCTCCTGAAGTAAAAATCCATGGCTTTATCTAAAAATGACAAAAATCAACAGACATAAAAGTCACAATTAGATATTGCCAAAGATCGCCACACTTAAACAAGAAAATAGTATAAAAATTCAATGATCAACCTAATACTCCACCAAGAAATACCACATATTGACAAACAATTTCAGATCTCACCTCAAATGTATATTTTTTTTCCATTTCAAATCCTAATGAAAACTTGTAAATTTATGGGGGAAAACATTCCTCTGATGAATTCATACAGAAAATGACGAAGACCCAATTCAAATCTTAAGTCAATTCAGTAAATAAAAAAAATAAAAAAAAGATTCATTCAAAACGAAAGAAAGACACAGCTTTTGGCCGATCTATACTGAAAACGAAGAAGAACCAACTCAAACTCATTTTTTTCATTCAAAACCAGCACATAAGAGCCAATCAGCTCAGGTAAAAAAAAAACACACTTCTATCCACTCAAAACCAGCAGAAACAAACAGATGGAGAAAACACAGCTTCAGGTGGTCTATCTCAAAAAATGAATGAAAACCCAATTCAAATCTCACAAAACCCAACAAAACTAAGAGAGAAAATTGGAGAATAAAACACACCTTGAGGTGATGAATCCAAAGAACAAAGCAGACCCAGTTCCAATTTCAGCAAAACGAATCACAGAAACTAATATATCGATTAGTGCAAAACAGTGCTTCAGCTGAGAAACAGAGAGCTTTGTTTGTTTTGAAGGACGAGAAAATAATATATTTCATTTGTGAATCAAATGCTTGTAGTTGTAGCAAAGGAGGAGAGAGAGAGAGGAGCCAGCTACCGTGGAAACTTGTGGCCAAGAAACGATGCTCCAAATTCGTGGCTCAGAGCCCTCAATCTCAAACTGCATCCCCATTGGTCCACGTGTAAAATGGGGTCCCATGGACGCGTAAATCTCGTGCAGGCGATTTTGTTTGTGGCCTCAAGGCCAGCGAAGAGTGAATGTTCTAATATACCCCTGATTGAGTTTCTGATTGGCGGCAACTATTGTTGGGTTTTGTGTCTTTTCGCTTTGACACGTGGATCAGCTAAAAGGCTTCACGTATTGGATAGATTTTGTGGATCGACACGTGGAAAGAAACTCATGGTGGGAAGAAACCACGCGGCGCATGTGAAAGAGATGAGAGGAATAATTAAAAATAAAAATAAAAAATAAGAGAAAATGCAAGTTGTTTATTTGGGTTTTAGGATAAGGTGTGACACTCAAGTGGGTCAATTTCAAAAATGGAAATGAAAATGTTTTATATTTCGTATGAAACTCAACTGATAAAATAAATAAAAAATGTGGAGCGTTGATTTCAACAAAAAAAAATGTGAATTTCTTTTAGATAAATATATTAAGACACACCCATGGAGAGATGTGATGAGCTTTAACTATGGTTAAGTCTCGAATGAGATAAATCTGTGTGTGTGGTAAGAAAGCTTAATGGTGTCAAACCGCCAATGATGTGGACCCTCTCAAGAAACTCATGGTTAATACCTAAAAAAAATATTAAGATTGTAATTTTGTAGTAATTATATAGCTGTTATTTATCACTAAATTTTTCAAAAATTAAGACAGGTAGAATATTTCTAATGTATTATTCAAGAATTGAAGTTTTTATTTTCAAAAAAAAAAAAAAAGACATACATGAGACTACAAATTTAATCCTTCAATTTCATATTGCTTATTTTTCATACATAATTATATTTGACAAGCATCAAATGTGTTGATAAAATCAAATTAAAAATAGACAAATAATATAAAAAATATATATAGACATGGGTTTATGCTGAATATTGTAGAATTTGATATAATGGAAAATTGTGGATAATGTTTCAATTTTACTACACTTTTTAGAGTACAAACCATGGCAGCTATTGGCTGTGCATATTTTAGTTCACAATTTCCATGCGGTATGGTGGCTTGGAGTAACTTATAACAGACAAGAACAATAGCAATCAAACACTATGAGCAAAATGATTCTTGTTTGTTGAGCAGTTTATCTTTTTGACATGCAATAAAATTAACTGCATAATGGTGCAAATTGAATGGCTAAACAAAATTTCTGAGACTTGTCACCATTGTTGACAGCAATAAGAAAAAATGGCTGATTCATGGAATTCAAACCAGCTCGATACATCCATCACTCGGAAATATTAGGCTCCGGTGTCTAAATCCGCTTCTGCATCCGTTTCGCCATCTATCATCCCTGCCTCGACTTCTGCATCCGCTTCTTGACCGCCATCTGTGTCTGAGCTGTGTTTCTGATGATCATCTGGAGTTGAAGTTTCCCCTTGTAAAATATTGTCGTTTGTGGTTGGGGCATCACTATCCATTGCTGCGGATGCAGCCTCCAGCTCTGTTCTGCCTTCGCCATCAATATCACTAGCAGGTATTGAAACCTTGACAAAAACAAGATAGCAGTTCAAATTTTGAAAACCCGGTAAATGACCCTTGAATGACACAAGAAACAGTCTCATCAACGAAAATATAAAACCAGACATTCCATTACTAAATTTTACCATGCGCCAAGGTAAGCAATAAAAAAATCTCAGATTGGGCATGAAATGAATCTTATGTAGATTAATGCTGAACCAGAAAAACAAATAATTATTATTCTTCGTGTTATATCAGAAACTCCAATCAACAGATATGCACGATTATAAACTGCAGAATTTAATCTACATAAGATTCATTTCTGAGACGATAGCAGATATGCACGATTATAAACCGCAGAATTTAATCTATTGTCCAAGGTTATAGCAAAGAAATGAAGAGGTACAAATAGATGACGTGATATTGCAAATGATGCCTGATTTTCTTCAACTTGATGAGCAGAGCCCTTTGTTTCTTCCTTTTTAGCACGTTTAGACCTGTCATTTGGTTTTGATTGGTATTTTGACCTAACATCGGCCAGCAAAAGTTCCAGAGGCACAACTCCTTCAATACCATGGTCAGTGAACTGCATTGAGAATCATTTAAATACTTATTGCTTAGACTAAGTATCTTAACCAAGTATATTTCATAAATGTCTTAATAATAATGTCAATCATACTCTAGAAAAGCCTTCCAAATCCTGTTGAGCTGAGAAACGGAGACCTTTCCAGCAATAAACCTTCATGAAAGATACACCGTAAATATAAAAAATTTAATGGGTAAACAAAAGACCTTTTCTGTGTAAAGTAAGCATTGCTTTTAAAGTGATACACTTTTGAACAATAAGCATGTTTCTACAGCATATTTCCTAACAAACACAGTTTTTAACTATTCAATTTTTTATTAGTTGACCTTGACTTCGAGAGCCATTCCGCATATGCTTGTTGAACCTACCAGCCCATATGCTTCTAGCTCATATTCGTGCTACCAATTTGGCTAGATATTTACAGCTAAGCTTTTCTGGTCCAGTTCTATTCACTCATTTCTCAAATAGTTTTGACGTTTGACTGTAAATTATAACTCCTTCAATTGTTGCACCCATGGTTTCGAAATGAATTTTTTTTTACAGATAGTGAAGATAAAAACTAAAGTGGAAGACAGTGACGTTTTATACTAGCATTCTTACAACTGATACCGGGATACCATCTATCACAAAGAGTATAGCATCCATCCTTGATGTCTTACTCCTAATTATGCAATAGATTTCATGAGAGGTTCATGTAATAACCTATCAGACTAAGGTCCTGTTGAGCTTTAACTCCTCCAACACCTCAAAGACGATTCTCCAGAAGTCTCAGTTGAAGTCAATAATCTATGTTCTCATGAACTCAAAAAACAGACAAACCCTGAAATAACTAATTAGCTTGATCCAAGAACACTGTATCAATGGTTCAGAAAATTAACTCATAAATGATCATATCCTCCAAATAATCAAATTTAAGATCCAAGTATGGAAACTCACTCGGTTATTTTTGTGATGATACTCAGCTTCTATTCCTGCTGTTACATCCATCTGTGGTTGCAAGAAAAATTTAGCTTTATCTTATAGTTGCCACAATGAAATTAAGTCCAACGAAAAAAGGAAATCATAATAACCTATCTTGCACTTGGCAAATAAAAGGAATCTGTAATAAAATTCCAACGTGATAGAATAAAGTATCCAACATAAATAAAACCTCTTACATCTTCAGCCAAAGCTTTCCAGTACTCTGTAACAGCTGGAGTTCGAGCACGTTGAGGATCAGTTAAAGCATTCTGGAAATGTAAGCAAAAGTGTATCACATAAGTTTTGATCCAAAAGTTTCCATAAGCATTATGAAATTAAGTAACTCGAAAGAGAGAAGAAAAGTATGATGAAGAACATAGAAAAACACAACATAGGAAATTATTTGACTTTCTGAAGAATATTAACTCTCAGTTACATTTATGAATTGAAGTAATTATGCTGCAAAGAAGTGTAGACATTCTGCTAAAGAAATATAGCACTTCAGCTATTCTGTTGTAAGGGTATTTACATGTTTAGTTCAGTAAAATAGACCCCGTGCCTTCCATGCTAAGGCAATGGTTGATGTAAAAACCGTTGTGTCAAAGAGGTGGCTAGCAGAGAATATTCTTGAATTTGAATAGAATTACTTGATGAAAGTCATTATTTCATGTGATTGGGTTTTCAAAAATCTTAAATCAAAATCACAGCTGCTTAGTTCTCTATATTCTTAGGGACCTATAGATTCCACTCACATTCTATCCTTCAAGTAAATATAGTAACCTTGTGTTACTATGCGGATTTGACATATTTCTTATTATACATTAGGGATAGAGGTTTTTTTTTGGTACCTAGACTTTGGCCGGATACTCAATTTGGTACCCAAACTTTTATTTTGCCCAATTTAGTACTTACACTATTATTTGTACTCAATTTGGTACCCACCGTCAAATTCCGTCAATTTCACCGTTTTCTTGTGATGTGTCATGCTGAGTTGGACAATCTTGTATACGTGGCATCCGCGTGAGAAAATGAAAATTTCTCTCTCCTCTCTCCCCTCCTCTCTTGTTGTTGAAACTTACTCAGTTCATAGTTGTAGAATCAATCAGTTATGTTCTGAATTTTTAACCAAAAATTACAAAAAAAATTAATCACACACAACAATTAAGAAGGGTGGAGATTTCTTAAGAACGTTACCAGAATACAACAAACAAAACAAAAACAAAATTAAACAAACCACACCAAAACTTCCAACAAAATTCACATAAACCCGAACAAATTAAGCTTAAACAGACACCAACAATAAAAACACAAGCTCAATTTTTGCTTCATCGATCTCTCTTCATCATCAATGG
>JAYMTA010002780.1:0-15689 GCA_036897625.1 Pelargonium cotyledonis | reverse complement strand
AGACTCCCTTGCACGCCTGCTGTGAGGAGGAAGGTCCCCACTCCTGTTGGTCCCTTGGGAGAGATTGTGAGGACTTTCAATGGTGTCTTGGCTATACTAATCAGAGCCATCATAACTCTCTTCGCGTTGAGTATGGGGAGGGATCTCATTGTAATGAGAAGGCCTAGGATTGGTTGAGTCCCTTTGTAAAATGTTGTTGATGTGACCATCACGAGCTTGGGCGTCGTGATGCCCTTAGCTTGTGTGGCGCATTGGTTTTGCGTGGACGGGAGGCACCTCCACTCCTGTTGACCGGGCTAAAGCCACGGGAGGAGGTGGAGGTGGATCTTGAACAGCAGAGGCTGCTGGAGCGACATGGGTCACGGTGATCTGAGAGGCATGCATGACTTCATTAAATTGGTCAGTGAAGGCTCTCATGGCATTTGTGAGGCCTACCAAGAGAGGATTTTCACCAAGGGGTGCAGGTGTCATGCCTTGGGGGGCTGTTGTCCTAGTTATAGAGTTTGTCTTGTTGTGCTCAAGGTGGTCTTGCAAGTTTGGCAAGCCTAGGTTGAGCTCATCATGGATTTGCTCATGTGTCTCTGCCCCCCTGCGCATGCGTGGGTTGCCTTGATTTCTCAACTGGCCCTGGGTGAGCAATGTTGGAGAGGGGAGCCTCACCCTTGATGCGCTGGGTCTTATTGGTAAAGCAGCGATACCTCTTGCTTGGCATGGGCTAGAGCGAGGAAGAAGAGCGTCACGCTCCCTTGCAAGGCATGAGCCTGTGTGAAGAAGAGGGGAGTTGCGTCTAGTGCGGGCTCTCTTGTGGCGTAGAGGAGCCATGTGTGTATCCACTTGTCGTATGACAGTAAAGGGAACGTGGCTTTCAAACTTTCCCGAAAATGGAACCAAAACTGATGTGCTCGTTTTGACTTTCGGTCAACGCGATCACACTTAACTAAGAGAATTTGTTTTTCATGTGCTTGTTGTTGTGCTTCTTCTTTTCCAAGTCAAGGTTTCTAGCCTAAAGTTCAAGTGTCCAATTTTCTTAGCTTACGTTACTTGCTTAAAGTCTTGAACCTATCACTTGCATAAGGAAAACACACCAAAAGAACGAAGCACCTAGGGTTGTGTTACTAAGACTCTGCCTCAGGCGTGAGAGTAAGTCCTTGTTTGGTGAACACTAAGATTTTCTAGAGAGAGAAAACTTTAGAAAGATAAGCTCCCAAATACATAGAAATGAAATTGTGAGAGAATGGAACCCTTTTCCCTTTGGAAGATGGGGTATTTATAAGGAAATCTTACCACCACCTTGTACCACTTGTTGCGACGTGATTGGTCGGTGAAGATTGGAAGCCCATCTTAGCCCATTTGGCTCTTAGAAGCCCAAATGGCTTACTTGAGTTCATGTCATTCCTTAGCCCTTTTAGGTTGTTGGGCTTCTTGGTCTTGGACATGTTGCTCATGTGTGTGGACTTGGTCTTGACTTGCCATGAACTTAGGTGAGCCCTTGTCTTGTAAAGCTTAGCCATTGGTACATGGAAGTGTGTTGAGAGCTTTTCAAGACGCTTAATGAGCTAGTACCATGAGAGGCATAGTCATGGGTGCTTGGAAGCATAGAAGCTTGGAGTTCGCAAGGCTAACATGCTCACTAGGTCTTTCATGAACCAATGCTTTGTAAGGCATGACTTTGGGACCTTGGAGTTGTATGCTTGTAGAAGCTTGTTGAAGTGCTTTGGTAGTGTCTTGAGGATGTCTAGGCCTTGAATTATCCTTGTTATAGTGTTTAGAACCGTCATATATCATCCTGGGTCAAAGGAAATCATTCGGAAGACATTTGAAGGCCAACACATGAAGTGGTGTTGGAACAGGTCTCCAGCGCCGCGGCGTAGAGCCTGGGCTCCGCGGCGTCCTGCGCGGACAGTTCTAATCCTGTTTTTCTGTCTTGGGGATAGCTCTAACCCTGTTCTGCTGACTGGGGGACAACTCTAACCCTGTTTTGCTGTCTAGGGGACAGCTTTAGTCTTGTTTCACTGCTAGAGGTATATCTTTAGTCCTGTTTCACTGCTGAAGCTATTTTTGAGCCCAGAATTGACCTCGAACCTCTATAAAATATTATTTGGAGTGTTTTAGGAGCTTTTTAGGAGTTATATGGCTTTGTAGAGAAGTTTGCCATACTTAGTTGAATTTCATGGAATTTGCCCACGTGCTAGGCCAAAAGGGCAGAGGTTAGAAAGCCAGGCCAGAAGGGCAGAGGCTAGAAAGCCAGGCCAGAAGGGCAAAAGTTAGAAAGTCAGGCCAGAAGGGCAACAGCCAGACAACCAGGTCAGAAGGGCAGAAGCTAGAGAGCTAGGCCAGCAGGGCAGAAGCTAGAGAGCCAGGCCAGTAGGGCAGAAGCTAGAAAACCAGGCCAGAAGGGCAGAGGCTAGAAAGCCAGGCCAGAGTCTTGGCACTTTAGAGCTTTCACAGGTTAGGGTCAGGCGATCCGGATAATTTGGTCCTGCCACATGGCGTCTTGTGAGTCGTTAAAGAACCTATGATTTTTTGGGTAGAATCAAAACTAATTTTTTAGTTCCGTTTTTATGTATGTATGTATGTATGTATGTATGTATGTATGTATGTATGTATGTGTAGATTTATTGAACACATTAACTATGTATTTGTCAATATTGGTACTATTTTGGATTAACCGTCGATATAAGAATAAAATTGAGACTTTCATTTATGATTTTTAGATTAAAATGAGGAACACATTTTATTTTATTTTGTTTGCACAAAAAAAACTTTAAAATGGGTGGAATATAAACTCATTCTTTTAGTATTTTAACGGGTATTAATGACTATAATTATAGTGATAAGCATACATATTTTATAATTAAGGGTTAATTGTAATTTAATGTTTTATACTTGACACTTTTTACGATGGCTTATCTTAATATATATATATTTTTTTTAATTTGCATTGCCCCAAAGTTTTTTGAGCTCTATCCGTACAAATTTTATCAGTTAAATTATGAAATGACCAAACTACTCCAAACTGTTCTTTTTCTCCATCACTATTGTTGAACCCAGATCTGAAAACCTCCATTGCCACAAGCTCCGAGCTTCATCTCAACCGAACTCCGACGGTCCTCAGCTACAAACAGACCACTCTCAACTTCCTCGGCTTTTTTAAAGATCTCGGCGCGAACGTCGGGGTTTTCTCCGGCCTGATTGCAAAGGTCACGACGACCTGGTTCGTCCTTCTCGTCGGCGCCGCCATGAATTTCGTCGGTTACTTCATGATCTGGCTCACCATCACCGTCCGGATCGCCAAGCCCGCCGTTTGGCACATGTCCCTCTTCATCTGCGTCGGCGCGAACTCGCAGAACTTCGCCAACACCGGCGCTCAGGTCGTGGAGATCCAGCGGCGGAGGCTGCTCCATGACTGTATGTTGAAGATCGACGCTATTGCCGTCTCCGGAGCAGCTCGATCTTTGCAGATCGGAGGCTGCCATGGTCATCTCTGGTTGTTGCTGGGGGGATTTTTGCAGGCACTCCACACTTTCAATACAATACCCGATCAGCATTCTTCGATTTCCACCTCCAATATTCCATCCCTCTTCGATTTCAAACTACACACAGGCAAAAGAGAAAATTTTCCCCAAAATTTTGCCCCTGCTCTCACACAGGTCAGAGGAAGAAGACGAACTTCATACACAAGGACATTTTGACCATTTTTAAAATTTTATCACGTGCCGTGCACGTGACTGCTTTAACGACGTTTTCCGTCCATTTTCATGGACGAAAAGAGCTCAAGAAAATTTAGGTCATTGCAAAGTTATAAAAAAAAACACATTAGGTCAAACCATTGCAGAAAGTGTCAAATATATGACACTGAACTGCAATTTACCATATAATTAATTATTATTGACGAGTTTCTATTACCTGGGGTAAAAAAAGACATTGAAATGTGCATTGTCGTGTGAAATCTCTTGGAGTTGGGCTTTCACACATGAGTACCCAGGCTTTAGTATCTAAGGTATCACACTGTTAAGCGAAATTCAATGCGTTAGTCTTGATTTTCTCTACCTTTGTGAAAGTAGGGGTCTACTAATGTGAATGAAAGTGAGAACTGAGAAACTAGAAATGTGTAAATGACAAATAAATCTCATGTACTACAAAATGAATCATATCATATAGTTTGAGGGGTATTTATATTTTATAGTCACAAAATTAAGATGTATAAGGCAGTGTGTCGCTTTGTAATTGGTTGTTGAGAGTGACAAATGAGTTTTTATGTTGTCATGTTTATGTTATGATGATGTCATAAAGTCAAACAACGACTTTATGCATGTTTCGCGGTGATACAAGAAAGATTTCATGATGATGTAACACCGGAGTTTATTGATGATGTCACCATTATAGAGCCCTTGAGGCATGGATGATTTTGGGAGTCATTGAAATACCAAATTTGGGAGATGTCCCTAAGGTGTACTATGCGTCTATGCTCAAAATCTTTGCGCTACTTACCCACAAGGTGTAGTACAAGTGTGTGGGAGGATACTAATTGCACGTATCTCTCCCACAAAAGGCTAAGAGATTTAGATAGTTTGATATCTCAATGACCCAGAAATTTAGCTTGGATCGAGGTGGAGTATAGTCATGAAGTCCTTGTGGGCACACTCGTGAGGTGCAAAGGTTCCATGCAAATGTTCGTGATGTATATACGTCGATCTTATGCGTAATTTTATGAAGGGACCGAAGATTCATGAAATGAATGAGGATCCAAGAGGGGCGCATGACCCTTTTGTAGGTGCCCTTGGCCTAGGAGAATGTCACTAAATGACAATTTTGGAAGTTAAATTAATGTCAGTCGTGCTATATAGTGCAATTCTGAGAGAACAAAATAGGTCTCAAAAATCTAAAAAAAATGAGTTTGGTAGGGTCGTTTTAGGGTAGCGACTTAACGGGTTCAATCAGACGTGATGAAATGGCCGTTTACTCGGAAACAACTATAGTTGTGGACAAAATGGTCTAAAATAATTAATCCAATATTAATTAGGATTGAGGAAGGCCACACTAAATCGAACCTATCTAAGTCATATCAAACGGTATGTTTTAGTCCATATCCAACTACATGCAACTATTTGAAGAGTCCATGGCTTGTTTCCACACGAAAATTAATCTGAGAAACATGGTGATGTACCTACTCGAGATAGTCCAAGGTCCCAACGAGTCACTGCAAAGTTACGTAGATACCGATATTAACTTAAGAACGGATTGCGCTCAAGATCCAAGCAAGTAGATACACTCAATAAAAAACGTAAAAGAAATGCTACACAATATATATTTGATGGTTAAGATGCCGACATTAATTCTTGCATAAACTATATATATTTGATGGTTGACAAGGAAGATAATAGAGGACATCAAGTAAAAGAAAAATAACAAATGCTACACAATATTTAATGTTGAAACGTAAAACTTGCATATTTAGGAAGACTCTAAATTTAGTCCACATTCAATTTTTTCAATCCTTAAATTGTTATAGTTGAAGTTGGCCAATCAGTTAACACTTACTCGGTCAATGATGAAGATTAGACGAGCAAGTGTAATTAACTATTTAACGCCTTCGAGAAATTAATTTCGAGTTTGTTTCATGTGCACTTGGTACAAATAAGTTACATGTATTCTTTTCCATCAATGAATGCATGCAAACTAACATATAAGTATACGTTAATTCAATACTATCTCATTACGCCTTGA
Source organism: Pelargonium cotyledonis (assembly GCA_036897625.1). Taxonomy (NCBI): domain Eukaryota; kingdom Viridiplantae; phylum Streptophyta; class Magnoliopsida; order Geraniales; family Geraniaceae; genus Pelargonium; species Pelargonium cotyledonis. The sequence goes on along the minus strand of JAYMTA010002780.1, from coordinate 9,962 downwards.
CATTTACCCAATAATTGTATACAAGTCCAGATATATTTTTATTTTTTGTAACGATATATATTTGCAAGTCATCATGTGAATATTTGCAATTTCACGCTAATTATTTGTAAATAGAAAAATACACGTAAACACATAAACAAAATGCATATAACTTAATCCTCTTCTTTTTAAGATTATGTCATAGTATATTTTCCTAGGAGCACACATGGGTTCAAAACGGTCAGGTAACTTTATACTTATATAGACTGGTTCTGTGACATCGAAGTCACAATCATCTCATTCTGGGCTCACCCTCTCCCCCTCCTACAATACAATTACAGTAAGGTATGTTATAGACTTGTGTTTTTCTTTTTCTGTCCTTTAATGGGAGTGTTGAACAAGCTGGATGTGCGGGCAAAGCCTCTCTGGTTCTCCTCTCGTCCAAAGCGTTTTCAGATCACCTCTCTTCTTTCCCAACGCCAGAAACGTGCCTGCCTTACAAAAATACACAGGATTATGGCTCTTCCCTTCTACTTCTTGTCGGTCACGTTTATGCATGTCTAGGAATGTTCTTACCAAGCGTGAATGGAACTATGTAAAGCAAAGCCGGTTGACCATGTCCGTCCATCAAGTTCAGAGCTACGTATGTGACAAGAAGACCTGCGCCCCCAAAAAAAATTCAAGATCAAATCAAAATACGACCTGCGCCCCAAAAAAATATTCAAAATCAAATCAAATCTTCCTGTGCAGTGGAGACCAGATGCAACACTTCAAAGTTGCATAATAGTGAAAATATATTTAATCTCATTCTCTTTATATTTTTCCAATGGGTTTTGCCCGCTCTGCTACATGTTAAATTTCAATTATGGACTACATACAATGGTTTGAGCTTCCACTAATAAAATGTCAACCTTAATAGTGAGGGTTTGGCTTCAACCATTATATTTAGCTCATTCTCTTTATATTTTTCCAATATGGAACAATTACCCACTTCAACAATGATTTTTCAATTATGCACCGAAAATAAAATACTTCATCAAGCCTTCTTCGCCATGTTATCCAAATTGTCATTGTGTAAGTGCAGTATCCACAAGTTAAGATTACAAAATAATGAATTACCTAAACCATAAGCTGTCATGGCCCATATGAAGTAGCCTGCCCGAAGACTCTTGTTTGCCAGCCAGTCATACCTGCAATGAAGTCAATGTAAGAAGTTTTTTGTTACATAAAGTAAAAATCTCTTGTATATTGTTAGAGGATTAAAAATTACAAGTCTATGGCCATTCTAATTTCTTTATCGTATTATTATTATTTAATCCCAAAATAACCCATATCAAGGGCATAAATTCCAGAAGCATGTACTACCATCAAATTTTTTTGTAAAGGGGCTTGAGAGGAAAATAAGCATGTAAATTGTATATGGTTCCAAGCTTAACCTTAGTGAAAATGCTACTAGCAGTCCTGGTAAGATAATGTCACCAAATCCAATAACACTGTAGCCGCCCCAAGGATCAAACATCCGTGGGATCTTTAGCAACATCGGGATACCATCCTCTCCACTCTTGTCACCACGGGCTACCTGTACAGAAGAAGCAGGAAATAGTCGCTTCAATCAACTTCTTATTTCCAGGCTCGGTTATCAGTTCTTTAGTAGGAAGATCCTTCACATAACTACTTACCACTATCATCACACTTTCATCAAACCACAGTTTCGAAACAAATACCCAAAAGATGTCGTACAAGAAGGCGCAACTGAGAAGAACTGTTCCAACCTGATTACATGAATAAGAATAAGTCTTCAAAAATACTTCCAACAGACATCCTTCAAGATTCAACTACTTCAGAGAATTACATATGATTTTCATTGCACATTACAATTAAGGGATATACAATAAGGGATGGCAGCCACCACAACTCATTCACACAAATAGTTCAATAATGAGTTCATTTCAGGGAATCATAATTGACCCCACTAAAATGAAGTGTGGTCTCCATATTTAGTTAATGGTCACAATTTTATAGATGACTCCCCACAATGCTCTGAAAAAGGAAATCTAGCCTTTGGACTCCCATGGGATGAACTAGTCCATAGCCTGCAACATTATCATCAATTTTCCAGATAATATTTTGAGTTTAATATCACCAGTTATTTTAGGAACATATAAACATTTACTCCTAGTTTTAAACCAAACTGTCGATGAACATAAATAATAAAAACCATAATAGTGTCACTGGACATAATGTCTTAATCCCAATAAAGTTTCAGTTATACAATTTTGTAAATAATAAAAATAACCTGGAAAATGTATTAAACTGAGGACATATTGGAGGGACATATTTCTCTCAATCTTATGTCTGCAAAATTTAAATGAGAGAAGATTTGTACAATGGAAGCACACATGCTTCTCCAATAAGTAACTAGAAAAAACAAACTGACGTTGAATAATCACCTTAAGATTCGGTATGCGAACAATTTGAAGAACTGTGATTATCAGTGCAATACCCTGATTGGAGGAGCACACAAGTTAGTTATCATGATCCAACCTCTGCTGTTCACTAGAAATTACAAAACTCTACTAGAAGATAACAGGAACACACAGCAACCTGTGAAGTTATCTGCCTACCATATTTTAGAATTTAGAATCAATGAAAATGTACTATTGCCAATATATCAGTTGCCATTGTATAAAATGGAAGTCCAATAATTAGACTCCTTAGCCATGGAATCTATTCAATATTTTAGAAAATACTTTTTGATAATCCATAACAAATAGATAAAAATTATAACAATATCTCCAAGCAGCAACAGATAACGATCCTTGAGAGTAAAGAATAACAAAGTTCCTAAACTGTATAAAACTTCCATTAAGAGGAAAAGCAGATGACTGAACTGTATACTCTTAGCAACTAATCACTAATAACATAACATCCATAGAAATCTGCAAGGTAATATCTTCACCTGCATGTAACATACTTGGAATAGAACAATCAATTTCTAGCTAAGTGTAAAGTGTTGTTAAGAAGAATGCCAGCAAAATGCACTGCCCAAAGAGAAAATAGGAAATATTTGAATAGGTCATACTAGAGAAGCAAAAAGAGATTTGCCTTTGATTAGGCGGGATATTCAATATTCCAATACCACCTAGGAGATAGATACACAGGAAACTAAACACAATAAGATAAAACGAAGATAAGGGAGATCTTGTCATACAAGGATATCTTGACCGATCCAAGCAAAGGAGATGCGTCGAAAAACTGCCCAAACAACAGAAAATGCAATGCAGAAAGGACATACGGCCAATGTCAGATACGAGACAGCTCCAAAAAAGGGTACTTTTACAAATGATTCTCCGGCATGTTCAAACCATCTGAAACTATATTTGTTTAGTTGTCAGTCTTGCTCTTAAAATTATATTCTCAAATAGAAGACATAATAGAATATACACTAACAAACTTCTGCATCAAACTCATATCTTCTTCAAGTAAAGCTAATGAATCTCATAGATATCACACAAGACAATTTAGTATTTTTAAAAGAGAAAAACTCAATTCAGGTGACGCAAGTAAATCCTCTAGATGTATAAACAACTAAAAAATCACATTAACTTCTCCTTTTCCTCGCTAAAGAAGTACTGACTACTGAGCATTCACAATTTAGAAGTCCAAAGTGAGAAGAAAATAGACAAAGAGAAAATGAAGAATTTGATACTTTGTAACTTTTCAAAAGACCAAATTGGTATATAGATTAGATGTCACAGTAATTTAATTTGTCTACCATTTTTAGTGGACCGATTTAGTACATGGAATTAATCTGATGGGGTTAAGACCATACACTAAATTGGTTCAAAAAATTGAGTTGACGGACCAAATTGGTCCCAAAAATTGGGATGAAATAATAAATAACTTCAGTTTATTTACCGATTTTATACATAAATATTAAAGAAAGAATTATATGTACCATGATAACAAAGCCACCAAGCAAGTTTGCAGACCCTGTACGCGCATAAAGATTACAAGTTTTAGCATTTATTTTAGAAATCATTCATAATAATATCCAAAAAGAACTCAACAAATTAATGCCCTATTGTGCTGCTTGTAGTTTTGAAATACATTTTATATTTGTCTGACATTAACAACTTGTTAAAAAGATTGAGATGAAAAACTACTGCTAAATGCTTAAATGATACTTGGAATATTCATGCACCACAGATAATGGAATTCAGTTGTCACCACTAACCTAAAAATTTAGCAATCTTACTATAAAAACTAATACATGTAGGTCTGCTAGCACAAAATGCTGACGAAATTTAGGGGAGAAAATTTAGGGTTAGGGGAGAAAGTTTAGGGTATTGATTGTCATGGGTGAAAAGTTTAAAGTTGGTGATTGACATGGAAAACTATAGAGGGTATGTATATGTTTGTGGACATTGCCAAGAGGTGGTTTACCCTTTTAAATTATTTGCACACATTAAGAAATCAAGTTCAATGAACTCATTAACCTTATTTAGTTATTCACTTTCGTTGTTGGAAAAATAAATGTAAGCGTTCAAAAATTACCTTTGAAATAATGAAAGGGGTGAGAAATTAGTGTGCACTTTTACATTGAAATTGTAAAATGACACTTATTTTAAAACAATTTTTTTCTTCTGATCAAGAAAAACAAATACACAACATAGAATTTGCAGATTTGCAGGTCCCAAAACCTTGTAAGAAACCAATGTGTGAAAAAACAGCCATTTTGTGCAACACATATTGTCCATCTATGCAGCAAGAAAACAACAGAGTGATGCATGACATGGAGTATAAACATTGCATCTATAGCTGAAAAATCCCTAATTCAGTATGTAAAACATGATGAAGTGTCCAAAATACACCAAACTAGCAGACAACAATATACGGTTTAGATTTGGAACCAGACAAAAAAGCCTGTTAGCAAAACTGAGCAAGCCAAATAGAAAAACAAGAGTTAAATGTAAATTTGTGGGAGTTCAGTTGAGAGCAAGGATGCAAATTGACAATAGAAAAAGGAAATCATATTATGAGTAAATTCTATATTATATTATTTGACCGTGATTAGGAATGAACATAATAATATCAAGTAACCTATGCATAATTACACATGTACTAATAATTTGGCTATTCTTATTTTAATTTGAAGAAGATACTAAAAACTAATGTAAAAATCCAAGTATAATGAGTAAAATAGAACAGGACTCACCTCTACCCCACCAATGCAGAATAGAACAACCAGAACCTCAATGAACCAAAATGACATGAGTTTGTAAAGCATAACCAAGAAACACGAAGCAACCACGACAAACAAAACAGCTGACATTGTGTTAATGTCCACAACACCACTAGAACCAACAGTTTCCATATTCAGAATTTCCTCTGAACCATCCTGTGATTACAAAAAGATATCATATATCAGTTCGAAGAAATGATATACCATAAAAAAATGTTCCTTAAGAAAGAATCTACTCAGAAGTTAGATAATTCACTTGTGAAAGGGCACAAGATGACCTTCATAAGCTTGTCCTGCTCAAGAGTTGCTTCTCTGGTACTCCATGCAGACCAGTAAGAAGAAAATAAGATGGTACCAACAGCCATAAGCCATAGAAAAACTTCTGCGATGTCCACCATAGGACGCTTAGGAGAGTATAGCTGCACAGAAACTAAAAGAGGGGATTGTATGTGTTATAGTTCAAACAATTTATTTACAGAAAATGTTAGAGCAGACATTACCAGGCAGGGAAACAAAATTTGAAAATTGCATCATTCCAATAAATAGAGAGAAATAGCAAACAGATATACACAAGGAATATATACCTGAAGATCTGTTCTGTAATAACTTTTCCAGGTTTGCACCCGCATCTTGTGGGAGCATGACAGATGGTATGCCAATAGTTATATCAGTTTCATTTGGTTCACAAACCATCTTGAAAAGCTCTGTAGAATAAAGACCGAGTTTCATCAGGTTTACATTATATTAACAACTCTTTGTTATCATTATAACCAACCATAAAGTCCATAAAAATGGTAACTGTTTATCCACACTAATGTTTGTTTGTTGTTTTCAGAACTGAACTGAACTTCTATGCACAAGTGACAAACAATAATAGGGTAGTATAGCTACAAATCATGCAGCTATATCTCTTCTATAATTTCTTATTTTCTTCCCCATTTCATACCAAAAAAAAAACATTCTTTACTCAACTTTTATTCACAAGTAAAATTATTTTCAAATTCTGACTGATTGGCAATTGGTTAAGTAAATATTTGCTGTGTGAAGCTAAATAAACTTCACTAGAACAAAGAGAGGGACCAATGGTTTTAGATATCACGTGAGAAACAAACACAACCCAAAATTACCAGTCTGGTTGTTTATAATGAGAATGGCTGAAGCACCAGCAGATTCAGCAAAATTTGCCTTAGCTGTGAAACTGCAGTTACCACGATACACCAAAATGACCTCCCCTGTAAGCTACCAGAAAGATAAATATTCCAAAATAAGAATTTATAAAACAAGTTCAGTATTACAACTTCCACGCTGAAGTGTGAAGACTATGCTTTGCATGCAAGTAAAGTTCTTTTTTGTTGGAGTCAAATCAAGGAATATGAAGTGAAAAGATCCGAACAAGAAAACCTTATTCTTAGGCGTGCTACAACAATCAGGAGGGTCAGCCAGAGCAAGTTTAGTTTGACTGGCATGTTTTTCCTTTGATTCTAAGGTAGGGCCAAATCGTGCTCCAACACCAACATACTCAACCTCTTCCACACCATTAACCCAGGTTGGGACTTTTACCTACAAAAAAGAACTAACCACATTATACACGCACTATATCAAGGATATGCTGCAGGACTGACCCGTGAAACCAAGTCAGCAAGACAAACTCAATCTCTGTTTCTATGATGCAAAAACAAAAACAGAATAAATGAAATGTAACAAAAAGAACCAAATCGCAACCTTCATTTGCATTTAATTTAAACTAAAACCCTTAACCCATTGCTCTTGAGTGATGACACATGACTTCGTTGGGTTGAGTTCGGGATACTCTATAGAATTTTTTTAGCAACCAAAAGGGGATCTAGAGTCAAAGTAGCATTTAACAAGAATTAAATGGCATGTATAGCAGTTTTATAAATAAAAGAATACAGTTACTTGATGATATGCTGACAAAATTATCAAATTGAATGTCCTCTATAATCCCAGGATCATGAAAACAAAACAATATATATGATTTTATATATATAAAGAAAGGATTCAGGTTCTCCCTTAATTAACTAAAATATTGATTATAGTGGAACCAAAAGTGAATAGACGAATCAATATATGGAAATGGGAGAGAGGAAACATATGGCATGGCTTAATTTAAAAAAATAACAATATTTTCAATTTCCATAACTAATGAATAGTTGATTAAAACATATGTATGTCATCATACCAAATTAAATGCAATATAAACAAACCAAAAAAAATACATTCAAGGGAGAAAGGAAGTGGACCTCAAAGTCTCAAAATGTATATAATTGAACTTAAACAATTATTTAATCATTCAGATGTAAAATAAATAATGTACAGTCCCAAATACTTTACCAAAAAACGGAGAAAGTAAAAAGAAAGAAAAGAGGCATTGAGCAATGAGCAAACCCAAGTAATTCAACAGTAATTATGGGTTATGGATAAGAATTAAGCATGGGCCAGCCCAGAATCTAATTTTTTTCCCTGAAAAGAAAATTAAATAAATAAATAACCAGTAACTTCAACTAAGGTCAGCATCCCAAATGAGTTCAAAACAATTAACTGCATTTTGAAATCCACAACTGATACTTAAAAGATCCAGTGTAAACAGTGACCAACTGCTAGACAAAAAGTGGCACCAATTGGCTGTCAAGAAAAATGTAGGATGATATACACAAAGTCACAAACTATCAATTGAGTTTTCAAATTTTAAGAAAATGAGAAAATGGAGCAAAAATGCACTTAATTGAACAATAATTTAAGCTCATCTTTTACCAAATGGTTTCTTTCAATCATTACAGAACAAAACAATGTACATCATCAGACAAAATCTTTGACATTCCTGTCTTGTAGAAAGTAGATTATTAATACAATCATATAGACATGTACAATATCAGAAACTGCATAAGATTATCAGTCTGTTTGGCTAATTAGAAATGTCAATAAACATATATGAACTTGAAAACTCCCACCATTTACCCATCCAAATTAAATAGAGCTTTTCCTGGAACTCAGTTCAATCTCATAAACAACATTTCTAAAATAATGATCAAACTAATCGATCGTGAACTAGACCATCAAATGAAACTAACCAGACTAAACACTACAAAAATCGCCCCTAACTGATCCTAATTGGCAAACACCACTATGCTAAACTCAAATCGAATTCACCTTCCTATTTCCTAAACAAACTCAGAATCTATTTCCTTTCTCTCAGCAGCCAGCACCGAATCAGAAACTAACAAAACAACACAACCGTGAAATAAATGAAGTTCCAATTCCTTGGATTTGTCCTACAAGTTTCCTCCGCTAATTTCTCGCCAACCAAACAAACAGAAATTCAGAAAGAACCAGGGAGCTTACCAGGACGAAGTTGTTGTCGCAGCCTGGTCTTTTCGGCGCGACGTCGTCCTGATGAACTATGTCTCCCGCGAGCACGAAACGCGGTAGCAGAGCAGAGAAGAGGAGTAGGAGCAGAGATGGCGATAGAGCTCCTCTGAGCAAATCCATGGAGGAGCAGAGCCTCATGAGGTCAACGAGGAAGAGCTAGGGTTTTAGAGAGAGAAAATTGTTGGTGGGAACGGAGCAGAGAGAGAGAGAGAGAGAGAGAGAGAGAGAAGAGAAGATGAATGAATGAAAGAAAGGAAGAGGAGGGTGGAGGAGACTGTGTGTTGTTACCTTTTTCCGCTACTTTTTTTGCCTTTTTTAGCATCAGGACATCCAAGACTTGCTGCCTTCAAACCGTTGAACTAGATTTTTTTTTTCACTCGAGGTCGTCACAATCCCCACGCGCGGTGAGGCCTCGCGTGAGCGAACGTGCATGGTTTTCAGAATGAGAAATTAACATTTCACATGGGTGGTATTTTCGATCAGTATCACGAGGTTTCAGAGTGGATCCGTAAATTTGCGGTCAGTATCTTTATGGTGTTTTAACACATTTAGATTAATTTTTATTTCAGAGTAAATCACAGTTAAAATTCATTTATCTTCTTAGAGATGTGTTGAGTGGAGATCGAACGCAAACGTTCTTCTCACTCACGCAACATATGTTGTCAATTGCGCCACTATTATTAGGTACTTTATATTAAGACAAAAAATAAAAAGCAAAAAGGGTAAAGGAACTAATAATAATATTAATAACATTAATATTAATAATGGAGTAATGCGTTGGGTAGTCGGTAATGCTTAAAGGCATCGGCAATACCCAAATTTTAGACTGAAACTTAATTTAGTACTCAAAGTTTAATTGTATCAGAGTTAGTACCCAAATTTTGATTTTCAACCTAATTGAGTACTTTCCGTCAACACCGGTTAACCTCAACGTTATCTCGCTGCCATGTCACCTGATATGTGCTGACGTGGATAATTTTTTATGAAGTGGATTATTTAGGCATGTTATCTATATATGATGTGGAAATTAATTTTTTTTAAAGAAAAAACAACAAAAAATCTTAATCTCCTCTCTCTTAATTACTCCCCATTAACACACTCTCTCTCTTAATTATTCCCAATTAACACACACACTCTCTCTCTCTTAATTACTCCCAATTAACATGCTTCATAAATTTCGTAAATAAAAAAAATCATTAAGATGAATCAAATTAGGTGTATACTTAAACAAAATCCATAGAATTTAAAGGTTTTACTTTTTTTTTCTGTGCAAACAGAAAAGACAGCCGGCTACTCCAAGCCACCAACCACCGGGATGCTCCTCGGACTAGCCACCCCCCTCAGATCATCA
>JAYMTA010002779.1:0-15691 GCA_036897625.1 Pelargonium cotyledonis | reverse complement strand
GATAAAACAATATTGCTGGAAAATTGAAGATGGAGAGAAGCAGTAGCGGGAACAAACCTACTCGGAAGCTGAGAGATTCGCGGCCTTTGTTGCGGATTGTGAAACGAGATTAAGAGAAAAGCTTTGGTAATAAACCCGGAAATAGGCCATTATGTTAGCCGCCATTGAGAGAGACACAGAGAGAGGAGTGGCGCACCATCGGTCGGCGTTCGTTCGTCGGTCGGCGTCGAGTTTTCACAGAGGTTTTTTTTTTACTGATTGATTTTCGTTTAAGCTATGTAGTCTATACTTCAATAGTTTAAGCTCAATTTTAAATTAAGGATTTTGGTTGCAGTTGACAACCGTGAGTTAAAGGCCCAATTGTCGTTGCAATTAAAAACTGCAACGGAAAACCGCGACTATAGGCCCAGTATGACATGATCATACCATGAATCCGATCATGAAAAGAAAAAAGTAATAGCTTGGGAAGATCAATTTTTGAATGTTACATATCAAAATGTCTTTGAGAAAAATAAATGAGACCAAAGATTTAATTTGAATATCACAAATATGGCTTGATCAGTAAAGATGTGAGCCTATTTTTGACTTGGTCTTATTGCCCAATTTGCTAGTTGGGTATTAGATTTATTCTTTAGGTGGTTATGTTCAATTGAATACCATATGTTTTCATTTTTTTACCGCTTTTAGTATTATTGACCTGATCTTATAATATGAAATTCGGGTAGAGAAAAGTGGCCGCCCGACATGTAAGTGATTGTATTTGATGTGTTCTATAGTCCCATTTGCTTTGCCTATTATGTAATTTTGAGTTCATTCTTTGGCCTTGACGAGGATTGTATTTCTCGAAAGTTTTGAACTTTAAATTATTTGTGAGTGATCTTGTAATTGTTTGACATCATGCATTTCCATTCATTTATATCACACACTAGTTTAATAATTAATTACATAACACGAATGCTTTGGTACTTGGTACATTTGTAAATCATATAGTTTATCTTATATTATCTCAGAAGAATTTAGAGACATATTTATCCAGAAGTTGGGAGACTATAATCTTATATGTTTTTTCCGTTGGATGGAAACTATCCCAAAAAACGTATTTAGAAGCATCTTCGCATATCGAACATTGCGCATTGCATAACACTGATACCTCCAATTCTCCTGCTCCACAGCACCCTTTATCAACAATCTCAAAACCTGCAATATGGCATTAACACACACATAAACAAATGCACGCAAACCAATGAACAACTTCAAAAATCAATATACTGTTTTGGCTGTAGTTGCTTCAAAAAATGAAACATTATGATTTCATATCGATTACAGCTGGATGTTGTAATTGACTAAAAGGTAATTAAGTGTCATCCTAAGTTGTCATTGACTAAAAGCTTAAGTGTCATCCGTTTATGTTGCCTTTCCTAGTCTCGGGCCCGCTTGCAACAACCTACGTGTGAAAGAGAAATACTTACGTCGCTTGCAGATGGTCATGCTTGCAACAACCCACGTATGGAAGAGAAATCCCTACGTGTGGGGGTAGGGGGAGTGCCGATTTAAAAAGACCCAATTGTGCACTTGTCTAGGTCGCCAAAATGTGAGAACATCGGTTAAATATAAGATGAAGAGACTACATTATATAACGATGCAAGTGAAGTTTTTACCATATTTTTGGGGGTCATCCACAATTTGTTTAAAAGGATTGTATACATCTATATAGACCATCTTGCTATCCGGAAGCTTGTTGTTGAGATAATCAAGCTCCGCACACAATTTAGTGTTAAACAAAATGGCCGTCATGTTCTGATCAGCTGCACCCTCTCTATCGATCCCTCCGGCCAAAGTTCTCTGTGACGGCATGCATCGAACGGGCGGTGCACTAAACACTCCGATCCTTCTTGCCCCCAAATCATACAATTCCTTCATTTCACATCACCAATCATATATTGATCATTTATTTTCCCAAACCTCGGTACAAGGATTCACTGAATTTAAGGAATTTAGTTACCTTAAAAAAGGAGGAAGCGGATTGGAGCATGAAGTCGGTATAAGAAGGAACGTCGTACTGGTATCGTTGGGATGGCAACGAAAAGTAAGTAATGGCAATGTCATTGCTGCTTGCTACCACAAGAAACACAGCATTGGACAATATGAAATGTGCTCTGTTGTGTCCAACACTTGCTTCCAGCTTCTTTTTGTATTCTTTGAAGTATTCTACTTGTTGGGATAGTGATATGACAGACTGAGTTGATTATAAATGAAAAACAAAACAAAAAGTTAAGGTTATTTCAAGAAAGCTAAGGTTAATTAGACCAAAATGTCCAAAACTGGACTAAATTATACACACCAATATTGTGGAAGTCAGAGGATCGTATCCGGATCCACCCGAAGCGAAGTTTACGCCGGTGATGAGATCCTCTGGTGGCAGCTTCGGATCCAAATACGCAGGCACTGCCGCGTTAATTCCAAATTCTTCAGCTGAAATTTGGAATAGAAATGGAAATGTAGATAATACAAATTGTCACGCAAAGATTATTTGTATATAAAAGAGTAAATATGGACGATGTACGTATTGTTAATAATATAAACCTAAGAAGTCGACGGGGACTTTTCCATCGCTATATCTCCCTGTGGGTATTCCTCCCATGTAATTAGCTCCATATGGAGGAAAATTTGCTTTAAACACGGTTGAAATGTTATTGTTGTTTCTGGTATCAACTATCGAATCGCCAAATACAAAAAAAGCCGTAAAAGTAACATTTTTGGGTAGCTTGTAAATGGCCTCTCCGGAAGGGGCCAGACACAAAATCAAAGTAAGCAAAACATTCGAAGAGAGAGAGGTTTTGAAAGTGCAGCATTTTGCGATTTGCGATTGATATGTTATGAACCCAATTTTGATTGATCTAATATATAAAACTCGTGAAAACATGGTATGGGGGTCTGTACCATAAATTAGGTGACTGTCCTGCTGCTATGCTTTATATTCTTATATTTATGAGTGACCAACACAAGTTCCGAAACCGGATAATAAATACCACATTAATTTCTCCATATTTTTGTTCAAATATTGCACGACATAAACAAACCCTTTAAAATATTAAGAGACAAATACAATTTCTTTTTTTTTTTGTTTATAAAACCAAATGACAAAAATAGTTTGTTACAGTCGTTCAATGGTATTTTTAGATCTATCACTCTTATTTCATTAAATCTGAATAAATTTTGTAAGGTACGTAAGACTTCAAAGAAAATTATCTATAATTACTCATTCGAATGCGGATCAATACAATCAAGTACGCAATACTCCAAATTGTATGATCGGGACGCTTCAAGATAAAACACGCATTAAGTAAGGATCAATACGTCGCACTGGCATGAGAGTAAGAATCCCACATGTGAATAATGCTTAACACTATTGTAAAGAGAGAGTAAGTGTATAAAGAGTGAATTGAACATTGCACTTTAGGGTTGTGTTTGAGAATATAGATTTGATTTGAAATTCGTCATTTGAAGTTTTGGATTTGAAATGTTGTATGTCAAATACAAATATAATATTTGGAAAAACATAAAATTTCAAATGACAAGATATGAACTGTCATTTCAAATCTCATGTTATAGGCACGTTTTGAATGTCATTGGACTTCACTCAAATCTAAATCTAAATTTAAATTTTTGGAGTTCCTAAACATCTCATTTGGCTCAAATCCAGCATTTCAAATCAAATTAGGATTCTCAAACACAACATAGGGGTATTTATAGTGAAGAAGCTCAATTCTTATTATCGGAAAAGATGTCACCCTTTAAATCTGATTGGTTGACTACTTATCAGATAAATATCAACTAAATTTACTAATATAGACACAATGGTAACTTGATCCAATAATTAGAGTTGACCATTAATATTAGTTTTGACCATTTATAGTTTTATACTGAGCTTGATCAAAAACTGGAATGAATAAATAATTGGGTCTCATGTGATAGCGTATAGTTGCATCAAATTCAAGCTCTTTGTCCGAGCCCAGTTCGGAAAAGAAAGTCTATCATCAAAATCAGCTTAACGGGCTTGTCTAGTGCATAATTTAAAACCAAGCCCAAACTTACAAGAACATACATGTCCAGGCCCAACACGGAAAATGGGGAGTTATCAGGTGTGCATATTCCAGTCCAGACTAGTCTCCCGTGACTTCGCCCTTGATTTCGCGAGGGCCAACACGAAAATAAAATAACTAATAAGGGTAATATCGGTATAACAAACCGCGTACTTTAGGTCAGACACTCTCGCTCTATAAAACCCATCGAGACCCAATCGAATCCCAATTATCAGATCTGGAGGTATATCGTTTGGCCGCCAAGAGAGAGGAGAGCAAATCTTTTCTCTAGGCTTTCCTGCGATTTTCCTATCAGATCGACGTTGCTCGCTCGGAATTTGAGACTGGTTTAGGGTTTTTGTACTGTGTAGTCGAAGATGTCTCGTTGCTTGCCTTATCCGCCGACGGGGTACGTGAGGAACGGTGTTCCCGGCGAGGCCTTGATCGAATCGATTAAGGTTTGTTGAGCGAATCTGGTTTTTTGCGTTTGATGATGCTCAACTGCATGTATTGCTATTGCACAGCATGTTGTGTTTTGTGTAGTTCTGTAGCTTGATCTTGTAGTAGACTCGTAGTATATATGTCAGGAATCGTGTTAGAGAGTTCATATTATGTAGATCGGTTGATGGAGTGTATATGGAAAATTGTGAATTCTGATTAGAGTAGATATTGGTCTTTTAGGGATTGATGTATGTATTAGGTTCAGATTTGATAATCTGTTGATATTGGATGTATATTGGTGTGTGGGAGTTTAGAGATATCATAGATGAGAGCTTGTGAATGAGACTTGTGTTTAATGAACATACGAATCTTGTATGGAATCAAGTTTTGTTGTATGTACTGGATATAGATCTCTTGTATGGAATCGACTTTTGATGGATCTACTGGATATAGATATACTTTTGCTTCTGGGAGTTTTTGATTTGTTGATTTGAGGCTATTAATTTTATAAATTATACCTGTTTGGAGATGGTTTACATGATGATGTTGAGAAGTGCCTTAGAATTGTAGTGTTCACAAGTTACTAAACTATTTAGCATCTGATCTTCTGTCTTGGAAGTTGGAAGTACTTGAAATTCATTGGGAGCTATGTTTTTTTGTTGATGGGAGTTTCATGAAATAGATTCCAATATTATTATGGTTAGGTGTTCTGGTTGATGTGCCATACTGGATACCTAACATATACTGATTATTTCAATTTCTTTGTGAATTTTGTAATGAGTAATTCTTTTAGGTGGGCAAAACTTTAGGATTTAACTTGTTGAGAATCTAAAAACAATGAAATTTATCTGCCATTTTTCTTTTGAAATTGACCGATCAGGCGATCATCTATTAGGGTAGTTGTTTTGTTGAATGTTATCCTCTTCCATTCAAGTTAGGCACAAACAGGCTTTCCATGTTTTTGTTGTCTTCTGGCACTGAAAATGTTGAGCTTGGTCATTCTTGGTTCTTTGGTTTATGCCTACCTCTCTCTATTAAATGTGCTATTTTGGTTCTAAAGCTCCAAAATACAAAGGAGAAACCAAAGACAGAAAGAACCAAAGAGAAGAAGAGAGAAAAGAAAGAGAAAAAGAAAGACAAGAAAAGAAAGGAGGTGGAGAAATCCTCTACGGTAGATGATGCCATAGTAGACAAGAGTAAGGAAGATTTTCACCTTGTAAAGTTGAACGGAAGAGAAGATGAGTCTGAACAAGTAGAGAAGAGTGGTCTTACTGAAGAACATGAGCAGCCCATTAGTTCACAGACCCTTTGCTACCTGTCTGACAGCACTCAAAGCAGTAGCAAGAGAAAGAGGGATAGCTCAGTAACCAGTTGCAGTAATATTCATGGTGAGTTTTGCTTGTCCTTTCAATGGAAGAGGCTCTTGTAGTTTTTGTTTTGTTATTTTACCTGACTCATTTTGTTGCCAATGACATCAGGGAATGTTCTTCTATTCCGGCTGCCTTCTCAAAAGAACCTGGAATTTAATGTATCACTGGGCAAGCCTTCTCAAAAGAACCTGGAATTTAATGAATCACTGGGCAAGCAGCAGTTGTGCTCTACTTCTGGAAGGACTAATTTCAGTGGTCAGTCGAAGCTACCTGATCAGGATCAGTGCTTGAATAATGTTAAGACTGGTAAAGATGTCAAGAAAGTCGCTCCCCATTCTATTTCTTGTGGGCAGGACAAAATTCCTGTTGTATCTGGTGTCAAATCTCATAAAGATGAGAAGCAGTGGGCAGAACTCTATAGTTTGATAGAGGATTGTGTTCCATTGACATTGCACAATACTGAACAAGATGATGATGATGATTGGTTGTTTGAGACAAAGCACAGGGAACCCAAAAGATGTAGACTCGACAATGATGCCTGGTTAAGTGCCAGTGTTACTTTGTGGCCGCAAGCTTACCACCTACCAGAGGCTGAGATACATGCTTTGCCCTACACGGTTCCATTCTGATATTTTCTGTTCTTGACAATATGTACATGTAGATTAGTCAGAATTGACAAGAAATTTTGATGGTATACTATTTTGTTGTAATGTTTGTTCATTGGCACTAGTTCGGTGCTTCTGTTCTCAATTTTGCAGTAAAATTTTATTTGATTTAGATGGCTTATGTATTTCCCTTTTAACTTGCTTTCTAGGGAAACAGAGATTGTTGTGGGAAAGAGAAGATTGTGAAATGTTGAGATTGGATTGTTTTTTATATCAGAAAGATTAAAGACGTTTAAACGAAATATACATCCAATCCAACTCCATTTTCTTTCCAAACAACAGTTGGCCCTCATGCCCTCTATTTTCAAGTATGATTCATGGCTATCCGCGTCTGTTTTTTTTTTTTTTTTTTTTTTTTTTTTTTTTTTTTTGATGAGCTACAGAGGACTCCTCGTCAGATTGTTTGCAGAATATAACCAAAAAGTTGTCTATCAAATGCAACATTTTACATGCATTTTGTCTATATATATATTTGTGATTTCTACAAGAGTTCATCAGCTCCAATAGACGATAAATAGATGAGAAAGAGATTGTTACGTTTACAAGAATACCTTCTCTTTCATTTATGTGGTTGTTGATTGTCTTAAACAGACTGAAATAGAGTAGATGTCAACTAAACTTTGAGAAGATACATTAAAAAAAGGAAAATATCGACCCATATAAAACATAATATGCGTTGTAAATGTAAGAGGCCAACCTAATTGTACATATTAGATTGTCCAAAATAAAAACTGTCAACACAATAATATAAGTAATAAATCGACCCAGACATTTTACATATGGTGTTAACCTCCGATTTGTATAGACCCGAGAAATTGAACATCCATATTATATCTCATATGTATTGAGTCAACTTTATAGTGGGTTGATAACTTATTCACCCCATCCAGTCGGCAAAAGGATTCGAACCCGAGATCTCAAAAAAAAAATTAAAGTGTTTTAACATCTTGGCCCAACAAGTCGGCAAGGTTGACTGACGAATGACTATGTGGTTGCCAAATTTTAGGTAACGATTTTTATTGAATTGTGCCTTTGCCCATGCGTGTTGGCAGGAGACCGGTTTGGATGGGGTGGTCGTCGGTTGTGGCACGAATTGGGGCTCGGTCCAACGAGTTGTGGGGCTGAGCGACAAGTTGGTGATGGCGAGGGGGATGTACGTTGCAGAGGCTATGTGGAAATCAATAAATGATGAAGTGTGGCAGTGTGTTTGGGGAAGGCCTCATGCAGCTGTGGTTTTGAATCTTTTGATGGAGTTTGTGTGGAAGGGTTCGTGGAAGGCGGGTGATGGAGTGAAGGAGGTTGTGGTTCATAGGGAGGTTGTTCTGCCAAAGGGTGAGTTGTGGAGCGAGAGGCGGGTTGGCACAGTCCTCATGTATGGCTCATGCTTTAGTTAGGACATCTAGTTCAGATTCGGACTAGATTCAATAAGTCAACATGTTAGCCTCTTACAACATAGTTAAGTGTTGTGAGTTGTAAAATAAAACTTAAAATAGTAAAGTGTAAAATAAATATAAGTGAAATATAAAATAGTAAAGAGTATAAAATAATTATAACATGGAATGATCAAATGTTGTGAGATAAAACATTAGATAGTGAAGTGTAAATGAACAACATATAATATATGTTCGCAATTATCCCTTAAGTTTATTACAAATATTACAAATTATTATTATAATATATTTAATTTCGTCAAATCATAGTTTTATCCTTATTTTACGCCCTATTTTACAAACAATCTAATTTGTTAAAAACTCTTTTTCAAGTATGTAAACTTTGATTATCCTCGTCGCACAATTTTATACATTTATCAAAATGTTTATGAACTCCCCAAAAAAGCACTCAAACTCTTGCAAAACATTCAACCCACAAATTTATTCATGTTCGAATTCAGGCTATTCTCAGCATAGGGATAAAATTGCACAATCCTCCATATTTCTGGCATCTGTTTGCCACTTCTTCAAAGACAGTTCTTACCTTTAAGAAAACTGCCCAATCAAGCCCACAAATACACAATTCAAGAGCCTTTTTCCCAACCGAGTCTTCCACTTATACACAATTGGTTTTACGCAACAGTTTGGCTATTCTTCAAATCAAATAATACAAAACTATCAAATTTATGAAACCCGAGCGAGTATCTGGCCCTGCTTTCTCCTCGCAATAACACAAATTGCAGATCATCTCAAGACAATACAGAAAAGACCAAAATCTCACTATGCCCTTTCTCCTTATTGTCGGGCCTTGGGTAACAACTGGTTATTCATACAGTCAATTCCAAAGATATACAAAGTCCTTCAATGCGACTTCATAAAATTCAATAGAAATTTCAAGAAATTGAGGAACATAAAACACAATTCATGAAAAGCAATATCAATGAGATATGCTTCAAGTAAAAATGAAAATGCAGAACATTATGAGAGGAGATAATACACCAAACAGTAACAAATACAAACTGTTCATCAACCCTCACACAAAAGCCTTCTCTTTTATAACATTCCTGCGCCGCATTTATTGCCATGTCAGCATTGGTCCCCAAGTCCTTCCCTTTGAATCTAGTCCTTCAAAATCTGTAGCCTTTTTTTTTTCATATTTTCTTTCTATATGTAATCCATACTTTGACACCTAAGATTCCGTAGCGAGTAGGTACTTTCCTAAAAGCATAATCTATTTTTTGATCCAAAACAATAAGAGAAGTTTTTCCATACTTCCCGCAATAAGTAGTTGCAATTGCCCTACCCCTTAATCGACCCGAACAAGATATACGAAGCCCTATAACTCTTTTTTTCATTACTAATGGGATATCATGGGCAAAGTGAATGAAAATAGAGCGAAATGATCTTTTTTTCAGTTTTTTAACTCTCAAAGCAATTTCTTGAGCAACCATAGAAGCACTAAAATAAATGGATTTTACTTTTACAGGCTTAAGTACTATAACTTCACTATTTGTTCTAGTAGACAACCTGGATTCCATTTTTCTAGAACCCGCCCCCATTGCATTTTCCATTCTGCCATACCATTCATGTATGCGGGCATTACTCCCCATCTCATTGCTAGAGTTGATTAACAAAGTATTACCATTTGTCAGAAAGTATTCCATCATTCTAGGACCCTCTCCCATGGCATTTTCCATTCTACCATACCATTCGCCTATGCGGGTATTTTCCAACATATCCTTACCAGACTGAAGGTATCGAATGGGCCTCAGAACACCAAAGACAGCCAGATCAGCCAAATTAGGTTCAAAGCCTCCTGGAAAGACGGGAAATATTAGTTTTAGAACTACCCCCCAAAAAATGGAAAGATTCTACAACATCAGCTGAATAATTCAGCCACTATATGCTATTAGTTGAGCATACCGAGAAATTGTCTCCCCTGCAATGCATCTACCCATGTTTTTGCAGCTTCATACAAGGATATACGTTCGTCAGTGATGTTGCGTTCCTTCTTTATCTTCTTGGCAGAAAAATACATAACTGCAGCTCCAGCATATTTTGCTACTATTCTCTCAGTGAAGGAAAAATCGCCTGATAACATGAAGCGGCATCCAGAATTAACAATATCCGAGTAAGGTTTATTAGCCAGATAGTACAAGCAAACTAGATATCAATTCAAGTAAGCAAACTAGATATCAAATCAAGTAAACAAATTTGTTCAGAGCAAGTGATTAATATATAATCTTATGACTTTATATGTAGTCAGCACCTCACAACTCCTTCAACATAAGGCTCACTTTTTTCAGAAGTTGAGAAATGTAAGAATGGGACATTACTGTGATTTAAACTGGGGTTGCAAACAGGACAAGCTAAAACCCTCATCATTATGCCATCTTGTAACTAAGTAATTCACAGGTTCTCTATTTTCTAAGCTAGCTCACCTGTTATCCTTAAAGTATTATAGTGATAAATACGAGAATAAGCTATCAATCATCTTACATTCCTAGAACTGATTCAAATGTAGGTGGAAGGAAAGGTGCAGCAAGTACAGAAATAGTCGAGGTAACCATCAAAATATATTTTATAATGTTCCAACCCCACCAAAAAGTCTTATCTTTTATTCGTGTATGTGTCAGTCATTGAAACCATAAAAGAAAGAAAAAAAACTCAAGATGGATGGGTGTATTATAAAAGAACTTATCAGTGGCATTTTATTAATTAAAAATCTAAACCAATGGAAGCCGGAATAGATAAATTTCTAATTTATTCAAGAAATATGATGGAAGATAAAAAAAAAAGTTGGTGGCCAGCATAGCTCTACTGTCTTCGCCTCTGACTCAGTGGACATATGCAGAATACAATGGACCACCAGGTCCATTTGCTACCAATCACGCTTAAAGTTCTTACACGATCAAACTATAAACTGTACATTGCCCTCCTATGATGCATCAAATGAACCACACATAACTGCTTCATTATTTAGAGACCTATGGTTTCTTACAATCTTACCACGAGTCATAATTTTACATCTACACATGTAGAAACAGTTCATTCAGCCAGCTAAAAAATGCCAACCAATCTACGTTCTGCTTGAAGAACTAATTTAGGCAAAGAACTGAAATAATTTGAATGATATCATATAAGTTGTACTTCCTTATACCTCTTACCCGTATTTTATGACTAAGCGATTCATTTGGGTTACAGGGATAACCTTTGGCACTTGAATAGTCCCAAAGTAAACTGAAGCTCATCAAAGTACATCAGTCCAAAGCTGATCATATATGTTGGTGTCAAAAGGTAAACAAACTAATATAAACCAAAGCCACATTTTCAGCTAACTCTAAGCAAATCAAGTTTTACCACTCACTCTCAGCCTCTACCTCTAAGCAAATCAAGTTCTCCATGGTATTCTAGATGCCTGCCCATCGACAATATTGCCCATGATGTTTTCATTAGTCAAATGGCAGATTATATTAACAGACTTTCCCACATTGCCCCAAATGATGCAACCTGCACCTCCTTGGAAACACTAAGGATTAAATCTGTTCTGTTTTTGTAGGGGTTATCAACCTCAGCTTCATTTTATCTACATATTTTCTGGATGATTGTACATGCCTACCAACCCACGTTTACGTGAATTCCCACTTAAAGACACGTTATAATACGCAAGCTCTGAGTGTGAGATGTTAAAAGAAAACAAGTCAGTTCCATCTCTGACTAATATGAGTCAACCCATAGGCAACTAATTTCTGTTGTAACGTAAGAATGATTGAGAATGTACCCATCATCTATCTCATCTTCAGTAAACTCGTGATGATATCTATATTTACAAACAAATAAATAAAAGAAAGATCAATTCTAAGAAGAATCTCATTCATAGGCAATCAACAGATCTCAAAAATTAGTTTTGCACATTTATCACTGTGGATATGAAAGGAATTATAGACACAACTTGTGACCAAAAAGAATGCACAGATTGCATTTCCTAATGCTCACATATCAAATGTCAAGAGAAACGTGTCTTCAATTTAAATACATCCCAAAGTTAATATTAGTTTTTGATTGGTGATATGAATTATTAATCATATCATAGACCAGTAAAGTCAACAAAAACTTGTGTTACGCAGTAATCAAAATGCATACCTCGTGAAGTGATATAATCAAATGATTCAAGAGCCTCAGAAGTCGAACGGTAAATGTTTGGTGATAGGACATGTACCAAGTGATTATCCACCCAACTACAAAACAAATAGGGCATTATCAGTTCACAAATTCAGAAGTTTAGTTGCAAAAAAATATCATATCAGTTCTTTCCAACTTCTGAATGAGATATCATATACTTCTGAATAGTTGCAATTAATAGATCATAAAATGTCAATGAAAATTTAAAACTAACATATTTTACGTTAAGCAAATGAAAGGGCCAACAACAACCTATCCTGTAAAAATGATTTGATGCATGAAGAAGTAATTCATAATTCTTAGAAAATCAAGACAGAATCAAGGAAAACAGACATACTCAAGCCACTTCCTCTCCTCGTCACTGTTTGTGAAAGAGTTCTCAGGATGAATCTTATTATAAAGCTTATCAATTATACCTACATGGAAAACCGGATAAGATTACAAGATACTTATACCTGACATTAAAACCAAATCATTTAATCATTTGATACTAACTTTAAATAATATTAAGGAAAGAAGGAGATACCTGAGGAATCAACCATTTGTTCACCATCAATTGTCAGGATAGGTACCTTCTTGCAATCAGACCACTCAATCTCCTTTTTGCTGACAGGATTCACCTCCACAACTTTGTATGGGACAACATTGTAATCCAGGAAAGCTAAGACAAGATGAAATTAAGAAAAAGGAAATAATGAGCAAAGTAAATCAACAAATAACAAATAGAAAGCAGTGTAATATAAGAATCAAACCTTGAATTTGCATCATAATATACCTTCAACCATTCTCCTGTCACTAATGGGGATGCAATCAAAGCATATTTTGATCAAATGGAGTTCTGGGTTCAATTATATAACTCATTTGAGTACAAAATGTATCTACTCATGTTTCTATGACAGGCATTTCTCAACTAAGAAAACAATCACCATTTTCAACTCCCAACTTTGCGTCTTTTTGCCTAGATATGAGAACAAACTTACAAAAATTGTATTCCAACAAGATCAGATGCTAGCACTCAAAATTGTTTGGATGGAATGTTTTTCAATCTAAACCCTTAGTCTTGTTATTATCAATCTAAAAACCTTCAAACTCATTCTATTGAGAGAATTTACTGATATGAATCAAAATCGAAAAATGAAGTTTAAACAACAAAAAAATGAGAGTGACTATACCTTTAACCTTGTTGCATAAGGGGCAAGCTTGGTACTGATACAGAACAACCTCCTTCGGCTGAAACTTCTCGGAGAGCGATGGCTCCCGGACTTGAGCCTCCTGAGCCAGATATGTTGCTGCAACGGAGAAGAACTTGGTCCCCGAGACACCGCGGACGGTGGAGAGAGCTGAAAGGCCACCGCAATCGCTGAATCTGTTAGAGAACCAGAATTGCTTGTTGCTGGAGGATGTGTTGTACAGCTTCGCTAGAAGAAGTCGATGTTGAGTTCTGGCGGAAGTGGCGGGGCCGCCTTCCATGGCACGGCCGAGGGCGGCGATGCCATTAACCCTTCTCATCTCGACCGAAATGCACTCTTGCTCAGATCGTCACTGCAGTTGAAGCTCTCTGTTCGGCCACTCGAGTAGGGTTATTTTGGCAGTAGCATCGTTCATTAACTACAGAAAGTGGGAGTCGGAATATGATGCAGGCCCATAAAATATAAAACTTTGTGCTTTGTCACTGTTGTTAAGCCCATTATCGTAATGAGCCTCAACAGTCAACTGAAGACACTGCAACTTTTTTTTTTTTTTTTTTTTTTTTTTAACGAAACATATTAATTATCCAAATCGAGATCTAACAATGCTGATATAATATTACGAAATTGAAGAACAATTCACCCGACGAGGACTTAGCTAGTGCATTCAATACTATCTAAACCATCTATTATAGTTTAAATATAAAGGTATAAATGCTACAGAGATTTCTAATTTATGAGAAACTCACTTTTCAGATCCCCAGACAAATATTTAAGCTCCATCAGTACTCAGATTTCATACTATTTAATCACGTAAGCCTCTCCGTTAAGTTTAGTCAACGGAACCGTTAACTCACTGACGTAATATTTAACTTAATATTAATTAATTATTAATTTCATATGTGTCGATGATCTGCCATTTAGAATTAATTTTAAAATGTAAATGACATGTCTCCCCCCCCTCTCTTTTTTTAAATAAATTAATAAAAAAATGAGGCAAAATTAAAATTAGACCAATAAGAATGCGACACGTGTCATTTACAAATTAAAATTAATTTAATATGTGTCAATGACGTGATATTTATAATTAATTTAGAATTATTTTAAATTATAAATGACACGTGTCACATTCTTATTGTTCCAATTTTAATTTTGCCTCATTTAATTAACTTTGGATCAATAAGCACGCGACACGTGTTATTTACATTTTAAAATTAATTCTAAATGTCACGTCATCGACACATATGAAATTAATAATTAATTAACATTAAATTAAATGCCGTGTCAGCGCCACGTCAGCGAGTTAACGGTTCCGTTGACTAAACCTAACGGAGGGGCCTAAGTGACCAAATAGTATGATATCTGGGTACTGATAGAGCTCAAATATTTGTCGAAAGACCTGAGAAGTGAGTTTCTCATAGATTGGAAGTCTTTATAGCATTTATACCAAATATAAAAATATCAAGCTGAAGGCATATGAGACATCTCCTTCAACCTGAATAGCATAAATGACATTATGACAACATGTGAGTATGTATCTACCGTACATTTATCCCAAATCTGATTCAAACCCATTTTATCGCATCACAATAGCCACCTCTTCTATGTAGGAATCTTCACCACCAACCAAAGTTGGCGTGCCCCCGCCCACACACACAATCAGGAAAATCCCAAAACACCCTACCAGCTCCACTCAACCCCAAATTATAGAAAAACCGCCCCCATCAACATTCAGTTTTATGCGACCTCTCAGAGGCCTAACCTATCTTCCCGGAGCGACGGCTAGAGATAAGAACCAACCTCCGAATCTGCTGAATATCTTGACATCGGAGCAACTGACAAACTCGAAGATACCGCTCTATTGTTTAATTTGATCTGAAGATTTCTTCGTCAACCATGCTTCGCGAATATTACAAGTTGAGGAAATAAGCTCATACCGACTTTTGTTTCAAACAATATTATTTTTAAAATTCTATATACCTTGGGCAATGTAGGACACTATAGACATGAACTCTGTGTCTCTGTGGAGAAGGATGACATCAAACTGGCCTGAGATAGACCTATCCACCATAGCCATAGTTTGGACACGAATGTTGTGTATTTGTAATGTTCAATTAGTAAACGATTGAAGTATAATGTTTCACACGTTATAAATATTAGAGTTGATAATTTGAATCTGACCATGTAGGCGTCCACAATTCATTCCAATTTAAAAATTATCTTACAACTTTTATGATCGAATCAATTTTTTCCTGTAAAAAATAAATTAAATTAGATAAAACAAATATGATGTATTAATATAATCGATCAGTATAAATAAATTAATATATATAT